>ML798298.1:141219-208955 GCA_009831015.1 Picea engelmannii | reverse complement strand
TCTTTCAGCAAATTAACCAAAAACGATGACAATCTAAGCAACGAAAGAGGTGTTTTCACACTTGCAGTTGTGAAAACTAAAACAAAATTGAATCGTAATGGTCGCAAAAAATGAGACTAATGTCTAAAAGCAAAATGCGACAATGATTTGTCGTAATACGACAAGGGGTGTAGGCAGATTTTTGAGAGCAATAAAAAAAAATGGGTTGGCTGCCAACAAGTTGTCACATTGAGAAGTAAAATTGTCAAGATCAACAAGAACGTTGAAGAGACAAAAACGACCACATTAGTTATAGAGAATGAAGAGAAGCACTCTAGGTTGCTAGAAAAGAAGAATGAAGAAAATAGAAAGAGTTATGCAGAAGTACTCAAAGGAAATAATCATGGTCAACCAGAATATAAGAAAACTATTGAAGATACATATTCAATAAGACCATCCATGTTCAAGACACAAAGAAGCTTCAATCATGATCATGATTAGTCAAGCCATAAATTCAGAAGGACTAGACCACAAAGAACATCATTCACTCCCGGGTATGAAAATTTATTTTATGGTCATTGTTTTTATTGTACTAATTTTGGACATAAGGTTGTAGATTGCAGAGATTATAAAAGAAATGTTCAAGCAAGAAGTGCCTATGTGGCCCCACGTAACAATGAATGTTACAAATGTCATAACTATGGACACATATCTAGTGATTCTAGAAGCATGATCGATACTTCCATGAAAGAGAACACTGATATCAGATATAACAATGTATGGATAAGAAAATAGTAAGAACGGGTGAACAAAGACCAGGTACTAGAGATCGCAAGATTGGCAATAAAATGAGATGAAGAAAATTATACAGGGAAAAAGAAATATGTCAGATACAAAAAGGTTTGGATAATAACTGAAAGAAAAGAAGGATAGGTAAATAAGGAACATGTTCAAGAGATTGTACTTTCAGGCATTGTAGTGAAAGATGAATCCACAAATAGAAAGAAATAATTTAGAGCTCAAATAGATGATGAATCTACCAATTAAGATGATGATGAATCTACCAACGAAGATGATGGCGAATACACATCAGAGCTAGAATTGTTTTGAGCCATTCGACTTAGAGACTTCCAGGTAATATGAATATTAGATAAGAGGAGTCTATGTGATAGTTGTGACAGATCAAGAACCATCCTTTGAGAAGATTGCAGAGTTTGAGAAGATAGATCCAGAGCATTGAGTTAGAAGAAGTACAGTTTGATAGATTAATCAAGACTTCATGATAATATAGTGATAAATGGGTTAGAATTATGGACAATTGTACAAGTAGAGTATTGGACAGTATGGACATACATGGATTCATAAGAACAATTAGAAGGACAATGGATGAGAGCATGGATTCATAGATTGGTTTAGAGAGTGGTTCAAAGACAAAGGAACATTATCATAATGGATGATAATTACACATGAAATGGTTTGAACAATGCTAATGGATTCCAAATTGACAGATATTTTTTGGATGCATGCAGTGCATACAACAATTCACATTCAAAACAAAGTAATTCTCATAAACAACAATGACAAAACTCCCTACGAATTATGGAAAGGAAGTGCATACAACAACCTCTACATCAAGGTAACTCAAGGTAGTATTTTATTAATTGAAATTTATGTTGATGATATTTTTTTTGGAAGTACTAATGATAGGTTAAGCCAGAAATTTTTAAAGGATATGCATAATGAATTTGAAATGTCATTACTTGGAGAAATATCCTTATTTTTGGGTCTTCAAATATGTCAAAGAAACCAAGGGATTTTATTTCTCAAACTAAGTATATTAGAGAAATGATAAAGAGGTTCGGAATGGAAGATTGCAAACTAGTTACCACTCCTATGCAAACCAGTTGCAAGTTGAGAAAACATGATGATTCAAATTCTAAAGACTAGAGGAAATATAGGTCAATGATTGGTATCTTACTATATGTGACAACATCCACACCAGATGTAATATATGAAGTTGGATAGGTGGCATGATTTCAAGCAACACTAAAGGAATCACATGTATTAGCAGTAAAGAGGATTTTTAGATATCTCAAAGGAACAAAAGATTTTGGATTATGGTATCCAAAAGGAAAGGATCTATCACTTATTGCCTACACAGATGCATATTGAAAAAGTTGAATTGATGACCGAAAAATCACTAGTGGAGCAACGTTCTACTTGGGTGAGTATTTAGTATCATGGCTAAGCAAGAAAAAATCATCAATATCCTTATCTACAGCCGAAGAAAAATATATTGACGCAACAACATGTTGTACACAGGTTCTATGGATGAAACAAACTATCACAGATATACAAGTTGAATATGACGAGCCAATTCCAATATATTGTGATAATACAAGCGTCATCAATATCTCAAAGAAACCTGTGATGCACTCCAAGACGAAGCACATTCCAATCAATTATCACTTTCTACGGGAACAGGTTGCAGAGAATAACATCAGAGTTGAATATGTGGGCATAAAATAACAAGTGGTAGACATCTTTACAAAAACGCTTCCATGAGAAGCCTTTGAGTATCTTCGCTAGAGACTCGGAGTAATTTCTACTCCAAAAAAAATTCTTTTGAATGCTTATATTAATGTCTTATATTTACACGAGGAAGCACCATAAATAGGACAATTTAGGTTGGGAGATCATTTTCAGGAAGAGTTCATTCAGGGGGAGTATCCCCAAGGACAGTTCATTTAGGGGGAGCAGCCCCAGATGGAAAGATACATTTGCCATTGATGACAAAGGGGGAGATATTTATCAGATGCAGAGCATAGAGGCATGTATATTTGACACTGTCTACACCAATATAGCATGATTCTAAACACCTTAACATGATCTCTCAGTAAGCTAAATATCATCCAATCATCTAAGTAAAACTCCAAAAACGTATGTATGAAATCCTTAAATGGAGCTACCACTACTCTTGAAAAAATAATAGGGGCATTATTCAATCCAAATTGCATCATTGTGTATTGATATGAACCACATTATGTAGAAAATTTATTCTTATGATGATCCCCTGGTGCTCGTCTAATTTGATGATACCTTGAAAACACATCAGTAAATGAGTATTCTTCTTGTCCTCCTACATTATCCAATACCTCATCTGTAAATGGAGTAGGGAATGGATCATGCACATATGCATCATTCAACTTCCTCAAGTCTACATAGATTCTTATTCCCCCTTGCTTCTTCTCCTGAACTACCATAGGGATAATCCACTCATATTCTTCAACATATTCTATTATCCCAGACTATAACATTTTATCAATCTATGCCTTCACTTTATGCTTGTATACTAGATTCAATATATATGGTCTTTGTCTTATTGGTGTGGCATCTAGTCTCAAGGGAATCTTCATCTCTTGAAGTTCTCCTACTACCCATTTCATCTCTAAAAACATCGTTGGAAACAAATCACTATACTCGTGCAGTAACTCTGTTATTCTTTTCACTATCCGATTATCACAATAGTCACCAATATTTGCAATATTTGGATTCTCTTCTTTTCCAATATTTACCTTCTTTATCTTCAGTGGTGCAGAAAATTATTCTGACTCTAACTTTGGGCCTTCTACTTCTCTTTCCCCTTCAACTTTTGTAATCTTAATATCACGTAGGTTTTCTTCTGTTGGATGCTCTTTTGCGACGTGATAATAGTGTAAAAACTGTATGACTGTCTGTCTATTTTGATTTCGATAGGCTATTACAATTTCAAATTTGGGTTCTTCAAATATCCACTCTTTTATCAACTCCAGTGTTGTATCTATCTTTGGATTCTCATGTTCAAATGAAAAGGTGATCAAAAAAATATGCTGCAAATCTTTCCAGTTTGCAATTCCTCTGTGCAGTTCCATTTTTGTATACCAATTACTTGGAATTCCTTCCAATGTATGAATAAATGATGTGGCCACTCCTCCGGTGGTACCAATCTCCATTAGGTTATACATCTATCTATATGTTCTTTGGGTTGTCCTAATCCATCATATTTCTACATATATTTATTCTCTTGTTATGCGCCAAATCTGATGTGCAGTAGTATTTTGCATTGATACCAATAATGAATCTTGTCTTTATGAGTACCCCACCAATGTGAAGGTGTAAATTTCAAAGAAGTATACAAAACTCATAATCTATGACTTTCCAAAAATTCTAACTCAAACTTTGTTAAAAATTATTCTAAATCATTCTGACCATAAAAATTTGGAGGTTCTCTTACCTCTGTTCCAACCCACCTTAGTGTGCACATCATTCTTACACATATTCTAGTGGATATCTCATGGAATCGTTGCTACCAATTCTCTAGTCCTGTGTCAGAATATGAACCACAAAAACTAATGCTTCTCTAGCTAATCATTCCATCTATTGTTGGGTTAACATAATCTTCCTCACACACATAAGTTCTATACAACTGGTTTATCTCTTCTCTAATGAAGTTCTTTGTTGCGGGTTCAATGTATCTTCCTCCTTTTAAGGATCTAATGGTGAAATGACTATATTATCCTGATTCAAAGATCATTTTCCTGGTCTTCAAGTTGATGATAGACTGGTTTTCAAAATCTCAATCTATTCCCAACAATGTTGGATATGGTGTAGTGTTATCCACTACATCAATTACCTCAAAGTATTCAATAGTGCGCACACCATCTAAATCCACTGGTATAACTTTCAATATAACAATTGGAATCACTCTATGTTGATTTTCCAATTTTAGATGAATAGGTGAGTATCCCAACTTAGGTTCCTCCATACATTCCCATGTTTTCTGAGGGAAAACATTCACTTCAGAACCCAAATCTAGTATGATGTCACCTATATGTTAAAATCTCCAATATTTGCATTCAATTTGAACTCCCTATTTGTTATTTTTTTACTACAGACATGATTTAATTTCTTTTGTTCCAGTTAGATCTCTTCTCCAGACTTACATTTTTATAACAAACCTTGTAACATTTGTATATATGATTTATCATTCAACAACTTCAAACAATACACCAAAATTTTTCTTAGATTACTTACTTGTTCTGAAGACTGATCTTTGTTAGTATCATCAAATAGATGAGTCATATCATATACTAGTACCTCATTTCCTGTATTTGTACCTGAAGTAGAATGAATAATCTCCTTCAAAATTTCTTGTCTAGCCTTCTTGAATGTCTCATTTTCTTTTTCGCGCATCAAAATGTTGTTGAGGTATTGTATTCTTTATGACCCATTGGTGTTTGTTCTAATCCTGTTTTGTTGCATCTTCTCTTGTCTTGGTTTCACCTCAAGTAACTATATTGATATTCTTCCCATCATCTTCTCTAGTTTCTATTCCAATCCATTGAACATTATGGTTATTATGGTTCCTTTTTTCCTGTATCTTTATCAGAACTATCGAAAATTATTTTTTATTATGATATTTTGTGTGAAAATACATACAAGTCGTTGGTGGATGTGGACAATCCCTTGCATGATGTCTAGGTTTCTAGAAATTGTGTCATGTTATTGGTCCTCTACCTGCTTCAAATCCTCTTCCTCCAGAACCTCCTCCTCTGAATCCTCCTTTGTTTCCTTGATTATCTCCACGCAATGTATTATATTGTAGTACCTGGTTATACTGTGGTTGCACATTATTATACTGTGGTGGCATTGTGAATTGTTGCACATTATTATACTACTACGTAAGTGGACCTATCATAGGATTATCCTGTATCCTATATGCATTTTTGGTCCTTTCCTTCATCATTTCCAAAGTTTTTCAATCCTTGTCCTCATGTCCTACAGACTTGTAGAAATTGCAGAATGTACTCCTAGGCATGTTTGAATACTTTCACATCATGGGACAATGATAGGGATCATGTCCATGTATTCTACATATTTCATACCAAGGTCCTCTTGTGGGCAAGGGATTTCGAATCCCTTCTCCAAAATGTTGTGCAAATGTTGGGCACTCATTCTTATGATGTCCTTTTGTTCTACATAAGTTACACCATACGACTTCCCTCTTTTATTTACCTTTTTTCTGATTTAATTGAAATGTCAAATTCTTGAAAGGCTACTTGCAAATCCTTAGCCTAAGTCTGGAACTTTTGTTGCCTCAATGGATATTTCATATGTGCCAATAATGAATTAATGAACATGTGCCTATGTTGCATATTTGTGATAGGATACTTCAAATTACCTTTAAACCTATTGAACTTATGGTCGATTTCCCAAACTGACTCTCCTGGATTCTGTTTGATTTCAATCATATAATTCATCTATTGATCCTCTAAACTTGGTCATTGGAATTCATTGATTAGTTCCTTATTCACGTATATGATGATTGTAGGTTCTAATTCTTGTAGGATGTTTACTATGATTCCCATATACCAGTCTAGTGCACGGTCTCTGGATGTAATTTCAAGATGCACTACTTTTTTATCTTGATCCATGATTTGTTTGGATTCCCAAATATTCTCAGAAATTAATAAATGTTTCTCTAGGTCCTGTGACCCTTCTCCATGAAACTCTAGTAACTGAATAATTAGATATTTTCCTGCCATTGTGAAATTTGATGTACCTCCTCCACATGGTGTAGATAACTGACTACTTCTATTTGAACTTGTAAATCCACTTGAATTTCCACAAGACCCTCGTCCTACTAAAATCCTTATGCTACTTATCGTTGGTTGTCTAACTTATTCTTTCTCTTCAGATGTCTTAGTCGCACATGGGGTTGTGGGTTCCACACTAATTTTGATCTGGAATGGAGAGAATGTTTCTACACCAGGCCCTTGACCCTTGGTTTTTATCTCATATGTGGCATGCATGATGTCCTCAATCTGCCCCATAGTACGAAGATCATCTACCTCCTCTTCATCACTTTCCATTCCCTCTCGCTCGACTACTACCCTCTTTTTCCTATTCATATTATATTGGTAGGGCATTTTGTTGCACATAGTTCTCACTCTTTCCATTGTTTCCTTGGTTTGTTTCGCCTCCATCATGATGGGGTCCATTTCTTCCTTCGTCTGAACTCTATCCTATTGGTTGTGGAGCACAATTATATTATTTTTTCATAGGTCTTTGTTTTTAGTCGTGTTTATACCCATGAAGAATGTACACTTAGGAATATTGTACACCCATCCACATAGTGGGGTTTCAGGGGGCTTTCCACTCCTACAAGGTCCTAGGATCTCATCCCCTCGAATGGAGGGTCTAGGGGCAAGCAGGCCCTCAGCGGGGGTTTGGCGGTGAAGCCCCCGAAGGAAAAATTGCCTTGTAAATGTATATTATAATTTTATAGTAAATATGGACCATTCATTATAAGGTCACTTATTTGATGGTAGAAATTATGTTAGCGTTTTTTTCCCTAGAAGGAAACCCTATTTTATGAGGGAATTGTATTGTGGTTGTGTATTATTGTGAATATTGTATTCTGAGAGAGGAGATTGTGAGAGAAAGAAGAGGAAGTTACAATGGGTGTGTTGTAGGTTGTATCCATTCATTTTGTTGGATAATAAAAGGAAGGACCTATCAATTTCTCCGGTGGACAGATCCCACACTGGGCTAGCCATGTATATCTATGTCTCTATTTTATTGTGTATCTTCTGTGTTTTTATTTCTGCATTTTTTTTTAATTTTATTTCTCTGCAATCCTGTTTTTCTAAGATATCTAGGTCCTTCTCCATATCTCAGGTCATCCTTAGTGTTTCCCCCAGTTTCCCCATGCATGTAGAGTTATTTAAATGTATGACTCCATTGTCATCATTCCTTTATCATGAAATAAAATTTCAATCTATGTGTAAATTGATCGAATATACTTCCCTCTTGGCCCCTTCAAAAACTCTTGCTCTGCAACAATGTAAGACTTTGTAGTATCAACTGTAGACTCAGTGATAAATCCTGCAACAATTCCATCTAACCAAAAATCCACTATGATTTTGAATTTATTGTTGACTCTCTATATCTGTGCAATATTCTCAGTAGTCCACTATGTTGGTCTTATCCGATTAGTTGGATGATTGTAATTCAACCTCAATATCCACTCTTGCAGAGACTTTGGAAAATCATAGAAAAATGCCTCATGAAGATCAGTAAAAGCATACCTTTCCAAATACTCGCGTAGAGTATACTTAGGGTTTCTATTTTCCTTTTGTATGAACTCAAGCTCTTTTTTTTGCAACCATATTTCAATCTCTTGCTTAGTTGGATTCCATGGTCTGAGAATTCCCTTCTACTATTGCATTGTCTTCACAATCCTTCTCATAAAATCCCCTCCAATCTGTTCTTCTGAGTTCCAACTGGCAACAAAACCATTTTTAGGATATGTTTTGGGTTGACCTGACTTCTACTTTAGTTTTTCAACAAAACCCTACAAACCATCAACCCTTCTAGATACTAGAAGGAAACACTACACACATAGTGCACCATGAAGTCTCACCCGAGATGGATTTATGGGTGGTTGTAGGAACCTGATGTCTATAGCCTTGGAAGGGATGTGTCTTTGGGGATGTTAGGAATTCTCTTTACTTCAACATTCATCATATCTATCATTCTATCATATTATAAATTCTATATATACCATACCATAATCATATTCATTCATTAAACTTCACTCCGCATAAATTAACAAAACTATTCTAGTGCACATTGTAAATTACTACTAAAATTTTCATTCATTCATCATAAGCCATTGCAAGACATAAAATAAAAATTCCAGATAGTAAAACAATGTTTTATCATGGCTCACCCCCCTGGGCTACATCCATAAATATGTGGCATTCATTGCTCTTATATTCATCTTCATCAAGTCATTGCATTGTGTGCATTACATCAAAAGTGAATATGAAATGCACATGTATAAGTGAGGCTAACTAGTGTCACACTAATATCCACATCTTGTGACCTAACCCTCAGTTACAATTGATAATTTTGTCTCCAAAACTGACTCCAAAAACTAGCTCTAAGATATCAATACATAAAAGTACTAGTCATTTAAATCTCTTGCTAGAAACTCACACTCATTAGATCTCCTCGGATCTTAAAATACACATTTATACTAAAACAATGGGTTAAAACATTTTACAATCATGACCAAAACCCTAACCCACTAACCCTAAGTGAGTTAAGTTTTTCCACTTTCTAACTTATTGCACGTGGTTGATCTGCATCCTTCTTTCTTCCTTTCCTGCTTCCTCGGACTGCTTTTGCTTATTATCTGACGTCCGATCCTTTCATGGTCCCTTTTATATTTGTCTTCCTCTATTGCTTCGTTGTTCACCAAAATAGAATGTTCCAACACAGAATGATATCAATTTTTAAGGAGTCAAAGCGCACGATAGGAGGAAACACGACGTAGTAGTGCATAAAAGGTGGAATATGGTTATAGACCATTGGGTTTTTGGGACATTTTGTAATGCGATTATCCCTATTTTTATGCATAAATATGTAAAGGATCGAGATAGATAGGTTTTTTTTAAGAAGAATGAAAGGTTATGGTGTATTGTGCATGATTTGAGTTTTTGGCTAAGTATTTGAATGCTATGACTGAGGTTTTTTGCATTAGGATCGCACTAGAGCAGAACATATAGGAAGTTTGAGTAATGATTATTTTTTCATATTTTTGTAAGCATAGTGCACAACTATAAGAATAATATGAATGACTAATATAAGAATCTATCCATTGCAGGTGTAGCCTATATTTGAGTGAACCAAGTTAAAACTTGTTGCTTGATGTGATGATATGTGTGTGATATGTTGAATGTTTAGTATTATGCATATGTTACTGATATTGCGCAGTGATAGTGAAATCTTAGTAATTTGAATGTATTATTCATATATGTTGTTATAATGTCACACACATGGTATGTTCCATGATAAGTAATTGTTAAGTGATAAAAATGATGCACATAGTAAGAACATGTTGAATGCCTCACCTCCCCTCATCACTGCAAAACCTCAGTTCCTACGTCCCCTGTATAATCCTTGAATGATACTTCACTTGCTTGAAGGTGATGTTGAAAGGACCAGTGTCTAAAGGTTTTTTTTGTGTATTGATGATTAACACTAGGTCTACTCATTGTATTCCAACAAATGGTTATGTTGTCGGGACCAGGAACTGTAACTGAGGGGAATGTTTTGGAGGTTGAAAAGGAAGAGATCACATAATGGCTATAGAGGAAGCAGTGAGAATTTTCTAGAGAAAAGAATAGGAACCCATGGCTCAGTGATGAAAAATGGTTGCAAAGGTATGTGTTTGCCGATATTCTTTAAATCTTAATTGGTGAATTTCCGATAATTTTGACTGAATTGTTAGAAAGGCTAGTGGATAATGTTGGAAGATATAAAACTGAGGCTCTGAGAAACTGAACCCCTTAATTGATCAGACAGTTGATTACAGTAAGTAATAAAGTTTCTCGCACAATTGAATTTTGGTTTGATAGTGTACTTGAGGTTACATTACATATTTTATGATAGATTGTACCCAGTCTTACAGTGTCGCGGAGAGGGAATTCTTCAAGGGTCCATGCGAAAAAAATTTGAACACATTATCTACCTAGATAAAAATGTTGGTGTGAGAAAATAATGTTATGAATATGGAATCTGATTGCTAGGTGCCTTCGTGCACATAGGGGTACTGGGGGATGATAGAAGGACAGTCTAAGAGTGGAAAAGGATGAGTAAGGAAAAAATGGACCAAGGATGTCGAGAGAGGAAGATAGTGACTCAAACAAAGAGATTGGAGTATTGCACCGTGGGAAAAGGTTTAGGTATAGTAAGAAGGAGAAAGTGGCTAAGAGAGAAGAGAAACACAGATTGTTTGAGAAAAGAGACCCCATCGTAGTACTTCAGATCAAACTATACAGAGAAAGGAACGATAAATAAAAGGATCCTCAATGATGTCCAGCAAAATAAGGAAGTCAATATGAGATTGGAATTTATGTCGAAACCATGAACCCATGTGTGTCACCCAGATCTGAAGAAAAAACAAGAACTTTTTCAAGAGAAATTGTAGTTAGTGGAGGAAGTCAAAACCATAGTCAAAATAATGGAAGTAGCACAGCGAACCAGAGTCAGTCAACATCACCAAAGGTAAGTACTACACAAAATACAATGGAAAGAATAGATGATACATTAAGAATTCCCGAATTCCAGGGAGTGGGGTCAAAAGAGCCATGGAAGCATCTATTTGTATGTGAGATGATATGAACTGCAAAGAATGTTTCGAATGAAGAAAAAAATATTTTGCAGTTAGAAACTACGTTTAGAAGTCGTGCATTGTTATGGTACATGAAGTATCATACTACTACACCAGCCGGATAGTCAAGAACTTTGGCATAGATTGGATAAGCTTTGTTAAAGGGATTTTGGAAGATGAAATCTGAGTCACAGTATATCATAAAGCTTAAAGAAATTAAGGAGATACAGAATGAGATAGTTTGGGACTACGATAATAGATTTCAAGATGTGATGGGTAGATTAACATTTCATATTCCTAATGAAAAACATAGAGAATGGTTTACTTCCAGTCTGTTTCCACACATTCGTTGTCCTCTGACACGACAATATGTCACATTGCAGCCAGAAGCATTATAAATTGCGATGAAGTTAGAAGTATCTCCTGAACATGTTGGTTTTTCTAAGGATTCAATTGTCATAAATAATGAAGGAAAAGGAAAATCATGAACAAGTTTGGTGTATTACATGTAAGACAAAAGTCCATTGTAAAGACGAATTCCCAACATTTGTGCAGTATATGGATACAGGCTCATCAAACCCATTGGCAGGAGAAGTGGGTTATTGTGAAATATGCAAGACATGGGGACATCATCCAACTATTTTTCCATTATTACAGAATTAATAGAGTACGCCCAATAATTTGTTCTATAATTTTTGCAAGTTAATAGGACATGATGAGAAAGATTGTCATGCATTCAACTTAATGAGAGAGTGCACTTCAGATTTGTATAGAATATAAGAATAAAATGTCACCACAGAAGGAGGGGTTCCACAGTATAATACTCCGAGAATATTTTACCAGGGTGGATGAGAAGGATTCAATAGAGATCGAGGATGAGGTGTATTTGGTAGAGGAGGAATAAGACCAATCATTTGTTATAATTGCAATCAACTAGGACATTTAGCGAGAGACTGCTTGAATCCTTGCACAACATGCACATACTGCAGATCATTGGACCATGCAATAGAGGAGTATCCTCAACTTATAGAGAAATGGCAGGCAAGAGGGAATCAAAATCAGAACCAGAACTAGAACCAGAACATACACGTGATAGAAACTGAGGAGTGTGATGATCAACCCAAAACAATAGTCATTACGTGCGGAGAAACAAGAAGTGGAGAGGATGCAACAAAAAAGGGAAAGGGGATAGGGAAATGGATAATTAAAGTGGTTGATCCTACACCATATTTTAATCCACATAAATAGAAAGAAACATATCAACAAGCCAAGAAGGAAATACTAGGACCAGATTGGATATCACCAAATTCAAATGCACCACTAATATATGATATGTCATCAGTCTATGATCATACCATTCCAGAAAGGTGAGTCGAGAAGGTAAACACTTTAAAATATTTTCTAAAGAGTTGATTAGAGTTGATGAATAATGAAACAACATTGAATTCACTATGCAGGATGATCGATTAGTGCACCCAAGATAGAGAAGTACCTATGACACAAAGAGGAGTGAACCAAGTATTGTGCAAGAAGAGGACAAATAGAGAATTCATATTGATTTCACAGATATGAGAGTATGACATGGATAATGTCATCTTTGACTTAGGGCCGGATGTAAATGTTCTTCCAAGATAGACATTGGAAATGACGGGGAAACCGAATTTAGTTTCATCAACTATTCAGTTGAGGTTGGAAAACCAGCATAAGATAATATCGATCAGGAGACTGGTAGGAGTAACTGTTAACATAGATGGAGTGTGCAACGTAGCCAAATTTGAGGTCATTGAGATAGTGGATAATAGTCATCCATATATAGAATTACTTGGATTGGATTAGGCATTTTCAAATCAGACGATTATTAACTTGAAGAAGAGATAAATGATTTTTGAACGAGGAGGATTAAAGGTCACTCAACCGTTAGACCCAACAGAAGCAAGAAGATATTTGGAACCCGTAAGAAAATAAATTTATAACCTGTATAATATGACCATGTGCATGGATGACTACATTAATCCTACTGTATATGATGTGCTTATTTTAAGACGCATTATCTCTTGTGCATCAAAATCTGAGGAAGGAATTGAACATTGGCAGTACAGGTTGCATGAAGTACTAAATAGAATATGTGCTCGCATTACTTTCTCTTTGCGTTGGATCGGAATAAAGGTATGTGATGCACCAAGGTTTCATGGATTAAATAAGGTAAGTTCCTTTTTAAAAGAATTTTAATTGCAGATGTGGATTAATTGGTTTTCTTTTCATTGATGTCAACCCTTGAAGAAAGTCTGGTAGAAAATTTCGGTAGCACAAAAGTTTGGGTAATGGACCCAAATTTGTTTAATGGATAATGGTATGAGTTTTGATATATTTTCAAGAAAGAATATTCTATATGGATAGTGCATGTCATTCCATTTCCAATGGTATGTAGAATTCCACATAACTCCTCACAATTAGAGAGTTATGTCCATGTGAAGTTGGATAACCCTCATGAGTCATCTAGAAGCCCCAAAAGGTCAAAGTAGTCAAAGTGGTTGCAAAGAAGAAATGATTTAAATAATAAAGTTAAGTGATGCGTATACTATAATTCAAAGTGGATACAAAATAAATTATTTAAATAATAAATTTAATGGAGAAATTACTAAGAGGACAAGTGGTCAGAAGTGGGTTAGCCCTAAAATAAGGAAACTTGGTTAAGATGGTTAGAAGGTAATTTAAATAATAAAGTGAAGTTATGAGTGTACTATTAGTCAAAGTGGATAAAAATAAATTATTCAAATAATAAATTTAATGGAGAAATTACTAAGTGGACAAGTGGTTAGAAGTGGGTTATCCCTAAAATAAGGAAAGTGGGTTAAGATGGTTAGAAGGTAACCCCTTGAGGAAGTTGCATGAAATTATAAATAAGAGGAAAGAGTCTCTCATTTTTAATCACACTTGAGAATATTGAATATATACAACTGACTGAGGTAACCAAAGGATATCTAAGCCTAATTTCAGAGGGAAGATGAAGTAAAGAAGGCCAAAATTCAAGCGAGGATAAATTATTTTGATGATGCTTTCTAAGGTATATTATTTACAGGTCATCTCACAATTTTTGAATTAATTTTTTTTTCTAGAATGATTCAGACCATGAAATTGGGAGGCTGTTGAGAAAACATATCCAAGTATCTGTGATAAAAATTCCATCTTGTGGGTCGTTGTATTTTTGGAGTTACACTCTGTGGAAAATAAAGTTTGTGGCTAGTCCTAAAACTAGTCTAAACCATGTGTTTCGAGTAAAAACGTCATAAATTATTCATAACAGATCCAAATTCATTAAGACAAAATGCATTGGTTAGATTACAATATTTAGTATTCTATGTACAATTTCCAGATCCATACAACAAATATTCTGTGTGTTTCACGCTCTACAAGTTCACTCTCTAGAATAAGACAAAATTCAATAAGGTATGTCATTTTTTCTATAACTCCTTTTCTAGGAGGATCCAAGTAGTGAAACCTGGACGAATTGCATAAAATACATTGAAGAACATTGTGTACTATTTTCAGATCCTTATTCAATACAGGTACATAGTTATGATTATTGCAAATTAGGGTTGTTGACTAATCCAAAATTAGTCATGTGAGACTAAAGTAAAGTTTGATGAAAATGCTAGTCTCTTTTTCTTAAAGTTAAGGAAGGTTTGCAGTATGTGATCATATACACAAGGTATATTACAGAGTTACAAATCAGATTTGGATGATGAAATTGATGAGGGATTTTGGTTGAGGTATATATTGGGTACATGGTTGAGACAAGTAGTTGATGAGTTGACACATACATGAGGTGTATAGTTGATGATGTTGGTACATCTTGATGAGTCATAGTTTATGTGTATTTGATGCATGATTGGTACATATTTGGTGCATGGTTGATGCACTCGTTGATGGTATAGGTTGGTGCCTAATTGATGCATTTGTTTATGGTACAGGTTGAGGTATAGGTTGATGTATGGTACATGTTGGCACAGGTTGTTATAGGTTGATTACAGGTTGATTGGTATAGGTTTACAACAGTATATCTCATAGTGATAGTGTGATAGTGGTTCCATCATTCTACTTCTACGTCAGGGCGGTTGGACGTGGAAAGGACAAGTGGTTGTAGCCACCTTCCAGTTGTAGTTGGAGAACATAGGGGGTTGTAGCCTCCTTCTGGTTGTAGCTAGAGAATTGGGGAGTTGGAGCTGCCCTCAGGTTGTATCCTGAGAACATAGGGGGTTGTAGCCTCCTTCTGGTTGTAACCAGAGAATTAGGGAGTTGGAGATTCCCTCAGGTTGTAGCCTGAGAAACTAGAGGGTTGAAGCCTCCTTCTAGTTGTAACTGGAAAAAAAAGGAATCTGGGGCTTCCAATGAATGTAATTCTCAAAGACATATAAGAAAAATAATTTCATGGTTTTCTCCCGCTTTGGGTTTCCACGTAAAAACATTGGTGTATTGTGTATGTGTATGATTGCTCATTTGTTCATTGTTTATTTACTCTGCAATTATTGTATGATAATGCTACATTGATATAACACTTGCATTATATGGTTAAAAAGGATTAAATTGATCTATTACTAATGCACCCCCCCTCTCTGTAATCCAACAATTGGTATCAAAGAGAGGTTCCTTCAAGAAACAATTTAAGCACTGGAAGGAGATCATGGATTATTTTGAGAATGGAGTACCACTATTCAATGGTCAACATGGTTTAAAGTATGATATGTGGAATGGAAGGATGAAAGTGATTTTACAAGAACAAAGGTATTATATTTGGCTATCAGTCATTACAGGACATGATAGTTCAAAAAGGGAAAAGACTACACCCAAGAAGGAATTGAAGAAGAATTAAAAAATAGCAATGGATTTCATCTGGGAAAGATTATATAATCCGGTAAGAGAAAAGGTTGGTAAATGTTCATTAGCCAAAGAACTTTGGGATACGTTACATGATATATATTCTTCACCCATTGTGGATTTAGAAAATTCCAAAGAAGATGAAGGTACATATCAAGAAGAAATATGTTTGTCCTGTCAAACAGATTCAAAAGATGAAGAGTACATAATCACCAGAGGTATGTTTCTTTTCTTTAATTGTGAAAAATGCAAACATCTTGAAATAAAATTCCATGAAGGAAATGAGACAAAAAAACTAATTGAAAAAAAAGACAATTATGAAGAAGAATTGATTAGTGCTTTAGATGAACTAAGAGAATAAAACAAGTCACTCAATAAAGAATTGATGAAACAAAAGGAAAGTGTTCACATTTTTTAAGAAGCTCAACAGGTCATCAAGAACTTAAGAACTCAGCTAGAAGAATCCAAAAAGATCGAAGAAAATCTTGAATATCAAAAGTAGTATTTGGAAGCCAACATAACAACATAGAAGGAAGAAGCAGAAATGAGAGAGAAGATATTGACAAATCATATTAAGGAAATAACTAATGATCTAAACCATCTTAAGGAAGAGTTTGGTCAAGAAGAGAAAGGACTTGAAGAAGAAATAATCACATTAAAAATTTAGCTTGAAGAAGCGAAAAGAACAGAAGAAGTCATGAAGTCTCAGATAATGAATAAAGAAGAAGAGGTTGAGAAGCTTGAAGAAGAAGTTGTCACATTGAGAAGTAAAATCATCATTCTCAACAAGAACGTTGAAGAGACAAAAACATCCACATCAGTTATAGATAATGAAGAGAAGCACGCTAGAAAAGAAGAATGAAGGAAATAAAAAGAGTTATGTAGAAATACTCAAAGGAAGGAATCATGGTCAACCAGAATCTAATAAAACCATTGAAGATACATCTTCAAGAAGACCATCCATGTTCAAGCCACAAAGAAGCTTCAATCATGATCATTATCAGTTAAGGCAGAACTTCAGAAGGACTACACCACAAAGAATATCATTCCCTCCCAGGTATGAAAATTTATTTTATGGTCATTGTTTTTATTGTACTAATTTTGGACATAAGGTTGCAGATTGCAGGGATTATAAAAGAAATGTTCAAGAAAGAAGTGCCTATGTGGCCCCACGTAACATTGAATGTTACAAATGTCATAACTATGGACACATAACTAGTGATTGTAGAAGCATGATCGATACTTCCATGAAAGAGAACACTGATATCATATATAAGAAAGTATGGATAAGAAAACACAAAGAAAAAGTGAAAAAAGACTAGGTCCCAGAGATCGCAAGATTGGCAATAAAACGAGATGAAAAAAATTCTACAGAGAAAGACGTCAAATACAAAAAGGTTTGGAAAATAACTGAAAGAAAAGAAGGATAGGTAAATAAGGAACTAGTTCAAGATATTGTGCTTTTAGGAATTGTAGTGAAAGGTGAATCCATAGACAAAAAGAAAGAAGTCAGAGCTCAGAGAGATGATGAATCTACCAATGAAGATGATGATGAATACACATCAGAGAAGGAATTGTTCTGAGCCATCCGAATTAGAGACTCCAAGGTAATATGAATATTAGACAGTTGGATTCTATGTGATAGTTGTGATAGACCAAAGAACCATCCTTTGAGAAGCTTGTAGAGTTTGAGTAGACAAATCTAGAGCAGTTAGTTAGCAGAAGTACAATTTGATAAATTAATCAGTTGTAGTAGTGAAGACCTCATGATAGTATAGTGATAAATGGGTTAACATTATGGACAGTTGTGCAGTAGATTCCTGGAAAATATGGACAAATATGGATTCATAAGAATAATTATCAGGTTTGGAAATATATATGACAGTGGAAGAGAGCATCGATTCGTAGATTTTTTTAGAGAGTGGTTCAGAGAAGTAAGTGCAGACAATAACCTCTACATCAAGGTAACTCAAGATGGTATTTTATTAATTGAAGTTTATGTTGATGATATTATTTTTGGAATTATTGATGACAGGTTAAGCCAAAAATTTGCAAAGGATATGAATAACGAATTTAAAATTTCATTACTCGAAGAATTGTCCTTCTTTATGGGTCTTCATATACGTCAAAGCAACCGAGGAATTTTTATTTCTCAAACTATGTATATAAGAGAAATGCTAAAGAGGTTCAGAGTGGAAGATTTCAAAACAGTTACCAATCCTATGCAAACCAGTTGCAAGTTGAGAAAATATGATGATTCAAAGTCTACAGACTAGAGACAATACATGTCAATGATTGGTAGCTTACTATATGTGACAACATCTAGACCAAATGTAATGCATGCAGTTGGATAGGTGGAACAATTTCAAGTAGCACCAAAGGAATCGCATGTCTTAGTAGTAAAAAGGATTTTTAGATATCTCAAAGGAAAATAAGAGTTTGGATTATGGTATCCAAAAGGAAAGGATCTATAACTTATTGCCTACATAGACGCAGATTGGGCAGGTTGCATTGATGACTGACGAAGCACCAATGGAGCAACATTCTACTTGGGTGAGTGTTTAGTATCTTGGATAAGCAAGAAACAATCATCAATATCTTTATCTACAGTCGAAGAAGAGTATATTTCAGCAACATGATGTTGTACTCAGGTTCTATGGATGAAACAAACTTTGACATATATACAGGTTGAGTATGATGAGCCCATTCCAATATATTGTGATAATACAAGTGCCGTCAGTATATCAAAGAACTCGATGATGCACTCCAAGATTAAGAACATTCCAATAAAGTATCACTTTCTATAGGACAGGTTGTAGAGAAGAACATCATAGTTGAATATGTGGGAACAAAAGGACAAGTGGCAAACATATTTACAAAACCGCTTCCCAGTGAAGCCTTTGAGTACCTTCGCCATAGATGCAGAGTAATTTCTACTCCAAAATGAATGCTATTGAATGGTTATCTTATATGTCTTATATTTACATGAGGAAGCTCCATAAAGAGGACAATTCAGGTTGGTAGATATGTTTCAGGAAGATTTCAATCATGGGGAGCATCCCCAGATGGAAAGATACCTTTGTCATTGATGACAAAGGGGGAGATATTTATCAGATGCAAAGGTAAATGCTTAGAGAAAGAGAACCAGGTCATGGTTCCAGGGGGAGCGATGGTCACAGGGGGAGCATGAGTGCTATGAATTTAGTATTGCATCAGATTTTTTCCATCAATGGCAAAGGGGGAGATTGTTGATTAATTGGGTTGATTTTCATTGATGTCAACCCTTGAAGAAAGTCTGCTAGAAAATTATGGTAGCACAAAGGTTTGGGTAATGGACCCAAGTTTCTTTGATGGATAATTGTACGAGTTTTGATATATTTGCAGGCAAGACTATTCTAGATGGATATTACTTGTCATGTCATTTCCAGTGGTATGTGGAACATCACATAACTCCTCACGGTTAGAGATTTATGGCCATGTGAAGTTGGAGAACCCTCATGAGTCATCTAGAAGCCCTAAAAGGTCAAAGTAGTCAAAGTGGTTGCAAAGAAGAAATTATTTAAATAATAAAGTGAAATGATGAGTGTACTATAATTCAAATTGGATACAAAAGAAATTATTTAAATAATAAAGTTAATGGAGAAATTACTAAGTGGACAAGTGGTTATAAGTGGGTTAGCCCTAAAATAAGGAAAGTGGGTTAAGATGGTTAGAAGGTAATTTAAATAACAAAGTGAAGTGATGAGTGTACTATAAGTCAAAATGGATACAAAATAAATTATTTAAATAATAAAGTTAATGGAGAAATTACTAAGTAGACAAGTGGTTAGAAGTGGGTTAGTCCTAAAATAAGGAAAGTGGGTTAAGATGGTGAGAAGGTAACCCCTTGAGGAAGCTACATGAAAGTATAAATAAGAGGCAAAGGTCTCTCATTTTTAATCACACTTGAACATATTGAATATCTACAAGTGAATGAGCTAACCAAAGGATTTCTAAGCCAAATTTCAGAGGGAAGTGGAAGTAAAGAAGGTCGAAATTCAAGGGAGGATAAATTCTTTTGATGATGTTTTCTAAGGTATGTTATTTACAGGTCATCTCACCATTTTCACAATAAAAAAATTCTAGAATGCTTCAGAGCGTGAAATTGGGAGGTTGTTGAGGAAACATATCCAAGTAATTGTGATAAAACTTTCATCTTGTGGGTCCCTTTTTTTTTGGATTTACACTCCGTGGAAAATAGGGTTTGTGGCTAGTCCTGAAACTAGTCTAAAACAGGTGTTTCGGGAGAAAACGTCATAACTTGTTCATAATACATCCAAATTTAGTAAGAACAAATGTATTGGTTAGAGTATAGTCTGTATTAATTTGTGTACAATTTTCAGATCCATACAACAAATATTGCATGTGGGGAATGCTCTACAAGTTGGCTCTCTAGAATAAGCCATAATTCAATAAGGTATGCAATTTTTGTTATAACTCATTTTATGAGAAGATACAAGTAGTGAAACCTAGAGGAATTGCATAAAATACATTGAAGAACATTGTGTACTATTTTCATATCCTTATTCATTATAGGTACATAGTTATGATTATTGCAAGTTAGGGTTGTCGACTAATCAAAAATTAGTCATGTGAGACTAAAGTAAAGTTTGATGAAAATGATAGTCTCTTGTTGTTAAAGTTAAGGAAGGTTTGCAGGTATGTGATCATATACACCTGGTCTATTATAGAGTTACAAATCAGATTTGGATGATGAAATTGATGAGGGAATTTGGTTGAGGTACATATTGGGTACATGGTTGAGACATGTAGTTGATGAGTTGGCACATACATGAGGTGTATATTTGATGATGTTTGTACATATTGATGAGTCATAGTTTATGTCTATTTGATGCATGATTGGTACATCTTTGGTGCATGGTTGATGCACTCATTGATGGTACAGGTTGGTGCATGGTTGATGCATTGTTTTATGGTACAAGTTGAGGTACTAGTTTATGTATGGTACATGTTGGCACAAGTTATTAGTACAGGTTGTTACAGGTTGATTACATGTTGATTGGTACATATTTACAGCAGTATATCTCACAGTGATAGTGTGATAGTGGTTCCATCATTCTACTTATACGTAAGGGCGGTTGGATGGAGCAAGGACAGGTGGTTGTAGTAGGACAACATAGGGGGTTGGATCCTCCTTCTGGTTGTAGCCAGAGAATTGGGGAGTTGGAGCTTCCCTTATGTTGTAGGCTGAGAACATAGGGGGTTGTAGCCTCCTTCTGGTTGTAGCCAGAGAATTGGGGAGTTGGAGCTTCCTTCAATTTGTAGCCTGAGAAACTAGGGGGTTGGAGCCTCCTTCCAGTTGCAACTAGAAAACAAAGGAAGTTGGTGCTTCCAATGAATGTAATTCTTAAAGACATATAAGAAAAATCATTATGTGGTTTTCTCTCGCTTTGGGTTTCAACGTAAAAACACTGGTGTATCCTGTATGTGTATGATTTCTCATTTGTTCATTGTTTATTTACTCTGCAATTATTGGATGATAATGCTACATTGTTATAACACTTTCACTATATGGTTAAAAAGGATTAAATTGCTCTATTATTGATTCACCCCCCCTCTCAGTAATCCAATAGCAGATACCCAAACCAAAAATATTTTTGGCATTAGATGTTGCACTAAGAGTATCCCTAGCGATATGGTGAGCTATGCACAAGGAAGGAATAGGGGATTGGTAGAACTATAAAATATCGATATAGATCATATTTGGAATAGAAGAAATTATGCACAAGTATATAGGGATGAGTAATCCGATGGATCATGTTGTGTAGTGAACGACAACTTGGAGACAAGTTACAAAGTAGGAATGGAGGCATAGGTTCATACATACAATTGAGATGGTTCCTGAGAAATGGTATATAGAACTACAAGTGTGCAGAGGGATGGCAGATTGGAAAGAGCTCACCCGAAATTTCAAGGTAACATTTAGTTTCGATGTTGAGTCACTGTTATCTCCTATCCTAGGGATAACTAAGGAGATTATGTATCGAGGCTCAAAGGTCCTATACATGGAGTAGCGAGAGTCATATGACTTGAGATTATCCATAGAGGGCCCATGCTTTCTTCATTGCCTCCTATCTATTAGCAACAACATCCATCCCATTGGTCTGGTTTTGAAGTAGCAGTGGGTCTTGCTCCATGAGGTAACAAGTCTGGTTATCATGGTATGTGTCACTCTGATTATCAAAAAATTTGAATATGTGCATTGAATTCTCTTTTGTTTCATGAAGTTTGCTTGGAAATTATTCCCCTTAACTTGTCCATACCTGGGGGGGATGACAGAGTTCCCTAGTAAGTTGGCTCCCTTAGGTATGAGCTTCCACTGGGTGGTTCTATGAAAGTTCATCGTCCATTCCTTCTATACTTACCACTTTTCATTGTTATCCCTCACATCTATCCCCTACATTGGTTCAGGCATTGGGTTTTCCAAGATAGAAAGGGTTGTACCTTGCCTTATGGGAAGAAGGGGCTAAAGGTCCAGAGGGTAAAATTAGTTGGAAAAAGTTAAAAGCCAATATGAAACCTTGAGATGCTTCACCCATAGATTCTCGAGAAAGAAATAAAAAGATTCTTGGAAAAAAAAAGGGGACCCGTAAAATAAAATAAAACTCAAGTCCTAGTTGGTGGATAAGAGGTCTCATCATGATCCGGCCTATTAGGTCCATGGGGATGTAGCGGTATGAAAATACTATTCATCTGGTCACCAAGCCAGGGTAGTGTCGCTTGGTGGCATAGCCGAGAGAAAGGGGGTCTCATCATGAGCCAACCTTCTCATTTCTATGAAATGCTTGTGGGTAATGTTGTCACCATGCCAAGACAGTGTCCTTCAACTATTCTCTTGAAAATAAAAATCAATAAGACAAAGAGTAAAAGGCATTGGATGGGATATAAAACAATGGAATCCATGACAAGGTGCATCTCACCCTTTATAGAGGCACCCATAGGCAAGACCTACATTTACCTGTCATGATTGCACCCCTTGCCCAAACATTCCCTACACCATCTCATATATTTACATGACCTAGATTGGTCTTCACCTAGGAAAAACCCCACACCTAAGAAGGATTAGTCTAATAGGAAATCATGTGACCCTCTCTAATCTTGGCTTGTCAAATAGCATAACGTCTTTAAGAATTTGTTTGGGTAAAGGGGGGTTTGATGCACATGCTTGGGTAACTTTATTATTAGATGTGATTGGCATTGCTTTGATCCATGTGACTTATGAGCCCATGGAGGGTGTACTTTTTGTTGTTGCATCACCATGCTCGGTGGACAGGTACATATGGGGAGATGATTAAATCGTACCTCCATGGGGATAAAATCCCACCAGATAGATGTGACCCCAGCCAGGGGAAGAGGGATACCAGAGGTTTGCACCAGAGAAAAAGGAGGGTGTTCCACCAGAGGCACTTTAGCAAGCCTGGACCTAGGGGGTATTTCCCTCCCACCATGATGTTGGCCCTTGAAGGCCCATGACGTCATCATTTTGAGCCTTGACGTCATCCAGTTAGGTTTTTAGCACGAGGATGGCTTGGTTGGCACGTGTGGCAGCTTCTGGGGCCTTTTGAGGCCTAACATTTCACTTTGGAGGCCTATCGTTCCATGAAGGGGCCTACGTCACCCTAGGAGGGGTATGACATCATCCCTAAAGAAACAATTAGGGTTTTAATTGTTAATTTTATGTAAAACTAGATTTTTGATGTAAACTAGCCATGTCGGCCTTTTTCTAACCTAAAATGTAATTAAAGGTCATTCATATTGTATAAATAGAGAGTTAAGACTCTCATTTTTTTATGATCTTTCATTCACACAAGTGTCAGGTCTGAAATTCGGCTTCTTTTAAGGTTTATTGGCTGAAATTAAGTGGTGCACAACTCTTGGAGGAGGCTTCTTTTGGTGTATTTTTGCATTTTCATGGTGGAAAGTCTTCAACTAGGGTTTGTGGCTAGATTATTCTTGATTAAGTAAGTATAAATCTGCAATCCTTCTTTACTTTGAATGGTTATGGTGCATTTACTTGTTCATTTCTAAGATTATGAAATTGATAGTGTGAAACCTTAGGATAAAAGAACATGTTATTGTCCTTTTCTTTATAACTCTTCACCTACTTGATTTTTCTAGAGAACACCTCCCTTGAAGGATATACTAGAGCCCTACCTTAGTATCAATCTAGTATCATTTCTTCATTAAGATTCATACATTTATTTCAAGTTTGATCTAAAGAAGAAGGAAATCTCTAGGGCCTAGGGTTACCTACTTTCTAGCATCTTTTCCTTCTAGGGTTTTAGATATTGAGGCCTTAGGTTACTAACACCTCAATCATCTTCCCTTTCCTTTAGCTCATCTACTATCATTTGTTGTTTCCCTCTAAGAATTGATGTTGCAGCTTTGACTCCATTTACCCTAAAAGGCACTAGTTCATACCTTGCAAGTGATTGATTGACTAAAACAATTCTTAAACCATCTACTTTAAGACTTTTACTAACTAATTCTAACTTTAGATTAGACTAACTTACTAAGTAATTTTCTGCTATTGCAAAAGATTGCTACATCCATATATAACATCAGAAAAATCATCTTAAAATCAAGATTTAAAGTTGATTATACATTGTTATCATTGTTCAAACAATTACTATCATTTTGTGAAGTTTATGTTATCATTTCTTGTCATTTTTTAAGCTTTAAAGAGGCATAATTGTGAAGCTATTGCTAAATACATATTGTCATTATAAATATTTCTATTGATTCAGATTTTATATCAGTTTGTTCATTTTATCAAAATTCTATGGTTTTATGAAGCACTAACATCATATGGTACTTTCAAATAACATATTTTCTTGTTGTCTTTTTCTGGGCAGGTACACTTAAATATTACTTTGCTTCATCTCATTAAAACCTTTGGAACTTTTGATCAGAGTGACCTATGAGAGGGGTGGGTTTGTGGC
Organism: Picea engelmannii; assembly: GCA_009831015.1. NCBI lineage: Eukaryota > Viridiplantae > Streptophyta > Pinopsida > Pinales > Pinaceae > Picea > Picea engelmannii. Next base: position 183,878 of record ML798298.1, on the reverse strand, counting down.
TTCTTTACCCTTCTCGACATATTCTGGCATTCTGTAATCTTGGGCCCTAGTCTCTATATGAGTGTCACCTTTCAACATGTAAACATTCACGGCTGAGGTATTACTAGTAGACGCGAGGGGTTCCTGACTACCCCCTTTCTGCGCTCGAGGATGTTGAATCTTGAGCCATGTTTTTCCCATGTGGAAATGGGTTCATCAGCACAACAGGATGTTGTTGCGCCAATTTCTTTTGAGCCTCCGAAATTTGAGTGCATAGGTGAGTCGGGTGGTATTTCGTGCAAAGGTTACATGGATACTTCAAATTTCTATTCTTCTTTTTCCCCCACCAACATTGTTATTAGCATTTTTTCCCCCTTTACCCTTCTTGTTTCATTATTTCTTATTTCCATCAGGATTTTTGTTGGCCTTCAGGTTCATTGACTACATGCTGTGTATGTCTGATGTTTGGGTAGAGGTAACAACCAAACCGAAGGTTTGGTTGGCTACCTTCTATTGTATTGACAATTTTTGCAATTGATTTGACAAAAGATCAGTGGAATTTCCTTGTGATGAGCCCACAATACCATCAGCATGGGGTCCATACTTTTGTTTGGCCTTATCGAGGATGGACCTTGGCACATATGGAAAAATCTCATAGAGCAAGCTAGACTGAGAGTAAATCCATTCCAGCCGTTGCACTCTCATTATCGTCTCCTCCTATGAAAACACTCCTGAAGTTTCAACATCCTTGGATACAAATGGTACCAAAGACTTCAGGAACCACTCCAACAAGAAATCCGGTGGGACTTGTACCTTAATAAATCTCTTTGATGTTTCCATTGTCGGATGTGATCAGAGATATGATCGGCCTTAGTTTGCTCAAAGTTGGTCAGCAATTCGGTGTCGGCATCGTATCTCACAGGTAATTGGAAATGGTTTAGGAAGACCATTGCCAAATCGTTAAAGTAATAATACCTTGAGCAATCGAGCTCAATATACCATTTTGCGGCACCCCCGATAAGAGTGCGTTGGAAAAGGCGCAATTGTACAGAGTCATATTGCAGTGAGTTTGACAAGAAACATAAGTGGAAGGTTGTCACGTGATCACCTGGGTATTTGCGAGGCTTTCCTTCAAATTTTGGAACATCCAAGGGAAACTTAGTCGGCATGGGGGGCCAATATAGATCATGACAAATTGGGTTGTTGATAAACCTTGAAAAGTTTAGAATATGTATCATTTCTAGAAACATTAGTTTGGGTTGAGTACCATGTACAAGAAAAAGGGGTCCTGGAGTTTGACTAGCAATAGGTTGCCAAGAAAAGTTAGACTGTTGGCCAGGGTTCTGGTAGAAATCGTGGCCTTGACAAGCATACGGAAACTGTGTTTGTTGGGATATCATCGATTGACTCCCATAATTGGACGACATGGGTTGGGAAGGGATTTCTCCCTGTGTTGTGTTCCAAGGATTTTGGAAAGACGATCCGATGGGAATAGGTTTTGAAGCCTACCCAGGGTTCCATTGACCATGGAAGGGGTTGCCCCCAGCCAACATCCCTTGTGAGGGAATTGATCCTTGCCAAGGATTCCAAGGTCCCTGAGAGGAGAAAACTCTTGTATTTTACTCCTATGTAGGAATAGTACCCTGCACAGGATTATGTTGCCCAAAAATGGGCTTGCCCCCAACCGAGATGACAACCGAAGAAAAATCGTTATTCCCAAATGCGTCAAACAAAGAGAATGGCATGGATCCCACCAACATAGTGTAAGACAAAGGTCCTAAAATCCCTTCTCCAAACAAGTTGTAGTTAGCATTCGGCCCGATGGGTTGCTGGAAAGCACCACCAAGCGAGGGTGACGAAGGAGATATATGACCCCCACCATAAAGGATAACATTAAATGGGACTGAAGTGCCCCCAGTAGACCCTTGCATAGGAGAGTTTGAGCTCCCTCCTCTCAGAACCATGGTCTGTAAGGTGGAGTAGGTAAGGACTAAGTTCGAATTGATGCTAGGCATCCCATATGAGAATGGAGGGCCAGTTGCACTCTATGTAAACGAAGCAGTGGTATTCATCGATGACGATATCGAACCACTGCCCGAGGTAGAGGGAGTCGAGACCACTATGGTCTGGACTGGTGAAGGTGGGTTAGGAGGAAATATACCCCCTATGGTAGCAGCTGAAATGGGAGTATGAGGACTCTCGGATGAAGTAGCAACATTTCTTTCCATGGATGCTTGTAACACAATCTGATGGTCATAAGGTGTCACCTTAGAAGGGAAACTTGTACTAAGATTGGCATAGATAAGTTAGAAATCAGAGGGTTAGCTGGCCCGAGAGCTTCCACTCCAATGTCAAAAATAGTAGGTTCCTCCAGAGTTAAATAATCTCCTCTCGGAGTAGGCTCGGATAGAGTTTCATGCGGCCCTATTATAGCAAGATTTGCCTCACCCAATGCAGTCCTACATAGAAGGCCTTTTTCCATTTCCCCATGTAGACTTATCATCCCAATTTGTAAAATCCAAAGCCAAAAATACATTTTTTTCCACATGTATGCATATTTCCTACTATACATCATGTGTATACGCAGGTTGCTCCATTATAGCCCGTGTACATCAAGATTTGTGCCAAAAAATGAAAATTAATGTCAAGTTTCAATGTCACGACATGAGATATACGATCCTTGGCCTTCCATATAATGGAAATGTTTTGACTCGGCCCTTCAGTTCCATTTTGAAGGCTATAAATGGTTCAATTCCGAGCTATGGAAAGAGGAGAAAGAATTCAACTTTGAGAGGAAAGTTACTCTAGAGAAATTATTTACTTCATATTGAGTCTGCATCCCTTTGTCCTATAAGTATGAACACAGTGTTTATCCCCCAAGCTCTTCCCTTATTGATTGAGAACTCCATTGTTTCTCTCTTATGATATTGCCTTTGGTGGAGGATTGAAGTGGTGGAGGCCCAACTGGAAGGAACTTAGTTTCTCAGTTCCGAACTGTGTCGATACGGAAGTCTATAATATTTTCACTTATGTTGATCATTTATTAATAGACATACTCCTTTCCCGTCCAATTGATATATGGAAAATATTTGAGTTATTACCCATGGGCATATTTGTTATGTATATTAATGAATTGTTCTATCTAATGTGCTAACCTTTTATATTATCACCATATGATTTCTTTTCTTGGTTGTTGAGAACTAGTTGTAGGTATATAGCTTTGAGTCAAAGTGCTCAACGATGGACTTCATCGAACATCTGGACGAGGTAAGCCTCTTTCTTATCTCACTTTCATATTGGTTTATATAGCATTTTTTTGGGATAGAGTTGATTTTTGCAGTCGTTTCCCTATGTTGTGATTTACCCTAGCCATAGAGAGATTTTCCTTGTAACAGAATTGGTGACCATACTAGGGATTGAATCTTCTTTCTTAGGGTTTGGAGTACTTTTCTCCTTAGATTTCTCTTTTTCTTATGGTGTTTCTTTTCATATCATTGCTTGAGAACCTCTGTTCACTCTGGGTCTGATTTTTCATCCTTCTCCCTTTCTTGGCCTTGTTTTTGAAACATATACGCGATTTTTTCCCTGACAGTCACGTATATATGCAGGATGTCCCTTTGCAAGCTGCATACATACACTCAGTTTGCCTAAACAATCGTGTACATTAGTTTTCCTTTCATGTTTTCTTGGTCTGGTGGTTGTTGGGTGGGTTTGATGTTTGTTGAGCCTTCTTGGGTCTCTATATTTCTTGTTAAGTGCTTGTGGGATGACAAGAAACCTATATTTGGTTGAATTTCTAGGCAAAGTCTTTCTCATCATCTTTTCATTTTGATTGTCCTTTTGCATTGGGTTGGGTGCTTTGTTGCTTGGTATCCTGCTTGAGTTATTTTTTTCTATACACAGTAGGGTTATATATCAAGTCACTTTTCAATCCATGCATTTTTATTTTTATTATATTGAAAATACAAAAAAAATAGGCATTTTGCATTGCTTGGCATTTTTGTCTTTTGAGTCCTTGTCATTAGCTTAGTGCATATAATGAAAGATTGAATTTTTACTTCAGAATTCCAGAGTTGAAATTGAAAATTGAATTTATTATTAGAAGCATATCATTCATTGAAAGTTGATGTTAGGACTTTGCATTACTTTCATATTTACTTTTCTTGTAGAGTCATAAAACATGGGTTTCACTACCATACCTTTTTGGGTAATCACAGCCACTAAAATTAATGTTATAATTTAAAATTGATTAGTCACGATTTTATTTTCTAGGGTGCAAAAAATAGCTTAGGATTTAGTGCCTTTGAATAGGATTTTGTGAGTAAAATTCTTCAAGGCAATTAAATCAACATATGCATCTAAGAAAGGGAGTGGATAAATCCATTGTATAATTGGTAAGATCAGGAGGCTCCACTCACACCAGAGTTAATCACAAGGTCATGTGAAGTTAGTTGAAGGAATATCCCCTCGATACCTTCTTAGCGTCAGAGATATTTTTGGGGATCTATTCGTATCTGGGGATCTTGTTAGTGCTCTTACCTCCGTGAGAGGCGGTGATTTCAAGAGTTTGGGTTTTTCTACCCTGCCCATACGGTGGACCTGACTTATGAATGCTCACTTGTGCTTCTATTATACATTGGTTTATTAATTTCTTGACTTAGGTGTCACATAGGTTACTTGCAGGGGTTATTCTATAGGTACCCTAGGTCAGATAAGGGTCAGACAACACACAACCCTTATGGAGGATTACCTCTCCGCGGGGATATGACTAACTGGTTGTTAAGCCCACAAGGGCCCTTATAACTGATTCTTTAGGGAGGGAGGCCACTCTCAGCCACTCTGATTCTTTAGGGAGGGAGGCCACTCTCAAAAACTCTTAGCCACTCTGATTCTTTAGGGATGCCTCCCTCCCTAAAGAAGGTATGTCTCACCCTTATAATTGATTCTTTAGGGAGGGAGGCCACTCTCAACCACTTTACCCCGTTTGTATGCATTTTGGTCGTTTGACTTTTGGTGTGCTCTTTGATTACTAGTTGGCCTTAGGATTGATTTTTCATTTTTAGAGTCTTAAGTCATCGTGGTGTCAGACCAGCCTCCCCACCAGTCCCGTCACTTATTACAGTTACCACCGGATTTCGAGTCTTTGCCTTCTAAAAGGCATAGATTTATTAGGCATGGTACACACATTTCCACTATTCAGACTTGTGATTCTACAAGGATGAGTACTAAACATAGTCTTCAGAACAATGGGAGCCCTTCAAATCCCACACCCACTATAGTTAATGGAACCCCTTCGACTCCTGCAACCAAAATGGTTATAATGTCGGAGGTACCTATCATTACTATGGCTCATCCTATAGTGAATGCTCAATCCCTTGCCTCAAACCATTTTGGGTCTCTTGGTCACTCACCAGGCTATAATGTTCAATCCATCCCTATGGGCTCTAGTCCTTTTTCCTATGGTGTGCCAAACTTTAATTCATAGTTTTTGAGCACCATCCCAGCTGTTGACACTAATGATAGCATTGGGCTTGGGGGAAATACACCTCATTATAATCCATTTTCATTTGGTGGGTCTCAAATCCCTCAAACGACTCCTAATATGGGAGGCATTTATGCTTTTAACCCTGGGTCTAATCCTCCTGCTTCAGGGTGGAACCACCAACCTGGTGGACAAGCTTCTACTCAAGTTTTGTCCTATACCCCTACCTCCTTGGTGTCGATTCTGAACAATACATTTTTCATGATGAATCCACTTCTATCCTCCAGATTCTTGCCCAGAGGAGGTCAATTGCACACTTTGGGAAACCTCCAACCTAGATCCAATCCAGTTGGGGGCAATTTTTATAACCCACATCAAAAAATTCATGATGGAATGATGCCCAACCAACCTTTTATGAATCAGCCTGGAGGAGGGCCTTATAATCCTAGACAGGGCCATGGTGCTTACTAGAACCCTGGATGGGCTGCAGTTCCTCAAGCATGGTCTTTCCCGGGAGCTTGGGGCCAGATGTCGCAACCTCGTCTCCCTTTTCTGGCCACGCTTAATATGCCATACTTGTCTAAGTTGATGAATGACCCTATGAGTCATGATCCTACATGGCCCCCCATCCCCACCTTCCTTCGGACATCCAAAAATTCGAAGGTAAGAATGGCGAGGATCATGGTGATCATGTTACTACCTTTCACCTTTGGTGCTCCTCGAATTCCCTTAATTATGATTCTATTCAGTTGAGATCATTTCAATGCACCCTCATTAGGGTCGCTGCGAAATGGTATATCGAGATACCTAGGGGGGAATAAGGGAATTGTAGTCAGATGGTATTGGTCTTCCTTAACCACTTCCAATTGTCAGTTCATTACGATGTTGTCCTAGAACTTATGTCGACTTTACGCCAGGACACCACCACTCATATCTTGGATCACATCCAGGAGTGGTGTAGACGGAAGCAGTTGATTAAGACTCGTATACCCCTGACCTTTCTTTTAGAATGGTTCCTTAAGTCTTTGAACCCTCCTATATTGAAGGATGTTGCAACAAATGGGGTTACCACTAAGGAATAATCGATCTTTAAAGCCCAGCAGTTAGATCTCATATATGCTCAGTCTGGGATGTTATACCACATTCTTCTGGATGCACCGTGGTCAACGTATGACCCTAGAAAAAAGCTTGGACCTTGTGTTGATGGAATTGTAGGTAGAACCAATGTAAATTATGAAGACTCGATGACAAGCCCTTTGAAAGAGTTGTCTCTAATCCAGTCTGCAGAAGGGCCAACTTCATCTGTGTCTTCCAAACCCACTTAGTTGGCGGATGTACACTCTGTGTAATCATCGGCAAACCCAAATGGTAACCAACAACCAGGTGGGAATAAGAAGAAAGGATGTAATAATCATAAGGGTGGGAAAAATGGTAATAAACCTAAGGACAATGGTAATAATGAGAAGATGAATAATAATTTTGGAGAGGGAAAATGAGAAATACATAAGGTGAAGTTTCCCTGTAATCTTTGCACAGATGATCACCTTACCCATTTATTCCCCAAACTTGCGAAAGCTGCGAGGCTATTATCTCTTTCACCCGTCGTTCTAACGAATGCATTTCCACATAACCATCACATGGACTCAAGCTCCTCAAATGTTGAAAATGCATCTGGTGGGAGTCAAAACCCATAGTTGTAAGACGACGATAGTTTGTGTATCAATATGGTCGATGCGAAAGTTCATGTAGCCACTCGATCTCGAGATTATAGCTCTTCACAAGCTATTCCTAGTATAGAATCTCCTCCTCCTCTCCCGAAGATGAATTTACAGATTGAAAAACCAGAGCCACCACCTCGTATTCTGAAAGGAGTACTCAAGCGCTCTACCCACAATCCAAATGCTAGAGCTACCCAAAATTACTCTATTGTTGAGGAATTGGGTCAAACCCTTTGTGCGATGTCGGATTTGGAGGTACTCCAGATGTGTCCTTCATAGAGGAATGACTTACTATCGGCTTTAGGAGCTCTAGAACCCAGTGGCTCAAAATTTATCAAGTTTGACATCACAGATGTGAAGCCTTGCTTTCCTTACCATGTGGCTTTCCAAATCCATGTGGAGTACTCAAAGTATACCATCAAACGTGTGGTTGTTGATGAAGGCGATGCCACTTGTGTGATGTCCCTGATATGTTGGAAAGATCTTGGTTCTCTGAATATTTCCATGTCATCGAACATGTTGACTTCTTTTGAAGATCATTCCTTCCTCCCTCACGGTATTCTTCCTACCTTTCCAGTCCAGTTAGGTGGGAAGACGGTAGAGGTGGAGGTAGAGGTAGTTGATTCACCTATTGATTGTAACCTTTTACTAGGACGCAATTGGACCTATGCTATGGTTGTCATCGTATCGTTTGTCTTCTGTACTCTTTGTTTTCCTCATGAAGGGAATATCGTGATGATCGACCAATTATCCTTTGCATACTCTAGTCCTAATGCATATATTAGACCGTCTATCCTTGTGATCGATAATTCTTAGCCGACAACTGAGAACATCGGTGTCAGAATATATTCTTCCCTTATGGGTACTTTCGACTTCACGACACCGAGCCACCACGTTTACACCATGTCCAGTGGGCCCGTCTCGACAGGAAGGTCCATTTCTTTTTTCACTTCCTATTTTAGTGATCTGTGGACCCTACCTTCCCTGACTTCATCCTATGAAGTTCAGTTGCATCCTACAATGGCCATGCCACTATCGGTAGTGAAGATTATGTATCAATCTATTCTTGACTCTTCCATCGATCCTGATCATGTTACCTCACCAACAAATGAGGAGGATCCCATTCTTAGGCCCGTGTGGGCCACTTCATTGTGTTGTTCACATGAATTCCTCGATGAGACTTTGCCTTCGAAAGAAGATATCATCGAAGCCATGAATGGTTCCAACAAACCTTGGGATGATATGCATCATCACTCTTATTTTCTCCCAGAGATTGAAACAATCGAAAAGGATGAATTTCGATCTACTTTGAGTGAGATAGTCAGTCACGTCATAGTCCCACTTGATACGCACAATATTTATGTCAAAGGAAATATGGCGAGTATTTCTCCTATCGCCACGATTGATATCTCTTGTACCCCTGGCAAGGTTGAAAACGTAAATATCGGTGTGGATTGTTCGCCAGAACAAATACTGATCTACACAGAACTCTTCAAGTAATTTCGAGATGTATTTGCTTGGTCTTATGAAGAGATGTCAGGAATCGACCCTCGTATTGTCGAACATGAGATTAGAACTTATCAGGATGCTAAACCTGTTCGGCAACGTCTTAGAGTTGTCAATCCTCAAAAGTCCTCTACTATTAAGGCAGGGGTGGAGAAGATACTTAATGTTGGCTTCATCTACTCAGTTCCCTTGACTGAATGGGTATCCAATCCTGTTCCTATGAATAAGAATCAATGAAATATTCATTTATCTATGGACTTTCTTGACCTAAACAAGGCTTGTCCTAAAGAAAACTTCCTGACAACTTTCATCGATCAGATTATTGACGAGTGTGATGGAAGCGAAGTATTTTATTTTATGGAAGGAATTTCAGGATACAATCAAATTCAAATTAAACCCGAGGATCAACACAAGATGACATTTGTTTTTCCTTGGGGTACTTTCGCATACTGGAAAATGTTTTTCGGCCTTAAAAATGTCGAAGCAACCTTCCAACGTGCCATGAATTTCTCTTTTCATGATCTTAAGCACATAGTCGAAGCTTACCTTGATGATCTTGTTGCTCACTCTCGGAAGAGAGCGGATCATGTTATACACCTTTGACTTGTTTTTGAAAGATGTCATTACTATAGAATCCAGTTGAACCCTCACAATTGCATCTTTTGCATTAAGTCTGGTCATCTTTTAGGATTTCTAGTTTCTGAGACCGGGATCATGGTAGATCCACTAAAGGTTGAGGCAATACTTCGATTGCCTCCCCCACACATGATTAGACAACTTCAAGTTTTACGGGGGAAAGCTAACTTTCTTCATCAGTTTATAGTGAATTATGCCAATATCACTAAAGTTTTCATGCGTCTTTTGAAGAAGGACACCCCTTTTATCTGGGATGAGCGAGCCTAGGAGTCCTTTGATGCTTTAAAGAAGGCCTTGGTATCGATGCTTCTATTGAATTATCCTGACTACAGTAGGGACTAATTTCTTTATATCACCACGTCTGAAGAGACGATTGTTATGGTTCTGGTTCAAGAGGATGATGAGCTCCGCAAGAACGTCATCTACTATCTTAGTCAAAACTTAGTTGTTCCTAAACTTAATTATTCTCATGTTGAAAAGATATCTTTTGTTGTCGTTCACGAAGTCCAACATTTGTGTCATTATATATTACTTTGCAAGACTATTGTTGTTGTCGATGTCAATCCATTTCAATACGTCCTTACCAGGCGTATTATAGGGGGAAAATATAATAAATGGATTGTCATTTTACAAGAGTTTGATCTTGATTTCGCTTCTGCAAAATCCAAGAAATATCTAATCTTCGCAGAGTTAATATTTGATTTTCCATGATTATATGAGGATGTTATCCATGTCGATTCGTTTGCAGATAAACGCATTTTTCTTGTCTCATCGTCTAACCCCTGTTATGGAGACATTGTTCTCTATCTTCAAACTTTGAAGTTCCCTCAGCATCTCTCACAAGATGATCGACAACCTGTAAGTTACCAAGCTAAGAAGTATACTATCATCGGTGACACTTTGTATCACCGAGGAATAGACAATATCTTGTTTCTTTGTTTAACTCATGGAGAGGTCGATTCTATCCTCAACGATTACCACCGTTGGGCTTGTGGTGGTCATCTATCCGAGCTTGCGACAACCCAAAAAAAATTCTGAGCCAGTTATTTCTGGCCTACTATATTTAAAGATTGTATTGAAGTGGTTAAGAAGTGTCACCCCTGCAAGGTGTTCACTCAAAAAATGTACTCGCATCCAACCCCTCTTCATCTAGTCATTACCGTCGGTCCCTTCACCAAGTGGGGGGTGGACTTCGTGGATTGAAACCCAACTTCGGCTGGGGGGAATCAACACATTATTGTGGTCATCGACTACTTTACCAAGTGGGTTGAGGCCATGCCTAGAGTTAAATCCAATGGGAATACTGTCGCCTTCTTCGTATTCAATCAAATTATCGCCCGGTTCAGTATCCTGAGTGAGATTGTCACTGATAATGGCAGTCCCTTTCAGAACGAAATGATGGAAGAGATAGCATCTAAGCTGGGTTTTAGACATGGTCATTATTCTCCTTATTACCCCCATGAAAATGGACAAGTAGAGGCTGTCAACAAGTCTCTCAAGACCATTTTGCAAAAAATTGTCAGCCAGAGTAAGTCGAACTAGCACATTATGATATATCCCGCACTCTAGGCATACTGAACCTCAGTCAAGGATTCCATCAGTTTTTCCCCTTTTCAGTTAGTACACAGTGTGGAGTTGATATTACCTATTTAATGTGAAATCCCTTCTCTTGAGTTGTCAGTCGCGCTCCTACCTGACACTTCCGATCTCGAGCGATGCCTTGTACACCTAGAGAGTCTTTATGAGAAGCATCGAGATGCCTCTACGACTATCGAGGCAAAAAAAATACGTGTTAAAGTCCAGTACGATAATTCTATCAGTCATCGGTTGTACATTGAGGGTGACTTGGTCCTTTTGTATAATCAATCCAAAGAACCACTGGGGGAAGGCAAGTTTAAACCCATGTGGCACTGTCCTTATATCGTGCGACGTGTCTTAGAAAAAGGATCCTATGAGTTAGAAGATTGTGAAGGGAATATGTTGGCGGAGCCCAGGAATAGGATCTACTTGAAAATATATTATGCATGATCCCCAATCTCGGGCGAAACTCTTTGTATACTAATGTAATTTAGTGTATATATCTTTTCCCTTTTCTTTTCATCTTCAACTTGCTTATTGAGTTTTCCCTTGGTTGGAAGATGTCAACAGAGTCTTCGATCTACCTAGGATTCGCAGACGAAGCCAGTCATCATACACAGAACTTGGCTTCCACCGCTTGGGTGGTTCACTCACCCAAGGGTCTATTGGTGTCTTCAGGTGGCATATGCCTAGGGCCATCCTCGAACAATGTGGTTGAATATAGTGTCGGTATAGAACTTTTTCACAATGCTATCCCACATGGTATTCTCTCTTTAGAGGTGTAACGTCCTTGGCCACCCAGGTCGGGCCATGATACATGAGAGAATACTTTCATTCTCTTTGTGGAACATACTGTAACATACCCATGATCCAACTAAGCTATGCCACATGAATTTTTTCAAACTTCATGCAATTAAAATATATACACACAAAGCTCTTGTGTAAACATATATATATATAATGTAAACATACAAATACATCTGTAAATGCACGGATTCATACTGAAATAGCAGTAAACACATACATGCAACATATACAGGAAATACCCATAAACATAAAGACAATTATAAACACACATAGGATAAACCCATAAAAATAAACACGTAAATGATAATACAACATGTAAATTATCACACAATTGACACTTATCTTGGTAATAATATCACCAACTGCGTGCATACCTTCCACGAACCCCCCATCCTTATACCACACTACTCATCACTCTCAGCAGTGGGTCACCCCCGAGCTGGGACTCAACTCCACCCGTGTAAAGGGATTCCTACCAGGTTAATGGTTCATAGACAACACGAAATACTCTGTTACATGTGGAAACTCAAACTAAAATCCTACAGTCCCCACATGTCTATCCCACCCAAGAAGTGTGTCGCTTCTCTTCTCAACAATCCTTTGTCTACCCCACTTCATTTTCGGGCTTCAGAAATAGGCCGGACAAGAAGTCTCAGAGCCCTGTAGCTACACTTTATCACCTTCAAGAAATCAATTCCCATCAATTCTCTCACCCACAGAATTTCTCACGAGCCCAACAACCCGCCTCTTCAATATCCCACAGGCCTAACAACCCACCTCTTCAATATCCCACGGGCCTGACAACCTGCTTCTTCAGTCCCGCTCCCAAGATAACCAACTACACAAACAGGTATGGCTATGGATATAGGTTCAGATACAGTGACATGAAGTATGGAGGATAGTTGACTGCGTGAGTGATTGCTCATGGATGATTGAATGGATCATGGGAGGAATGATGGGAAGAATGATGGAAGATATGGGAAAATGAACTAATTCCAAACTACATGTATGCATGTCCCCAACTTGACACTTGTCATGCTGGGATCTAATTTGGCCCACTTGTCCCCATCTTTAGAACTTAGGATAAAATAATTATCCATACTTTATACTTTAAGAAATATTAATATAATATTCCTTTTTGGCTTAAGCTCCCTAGCTTAGCCCTTTTCCTTAACTTTTATCCCCTCCCTTTCCCTAACTAGTGGGTTTTAGTCCCCCATACTCTTTTATCATGGTCGGTCTGCGTGCAATGATGTATTTTATATTAATTATGAGACATATACAAAAATAGGTGCATTCGCCTTTAACATCTAAGCTCTTCAGCCTAATTCAAGACATAAGAATCCTAGATTATAATAACTAGCTCATAAACTTATAAAACACCTCATATACACAAAGGCTCCCTGGCCTCAAAATCACACGCTCTTAAGTTCTTGTGCGCGGTATCCTAGAATGTGCACACTTCCTCATTTTACTGCGCAGTACATGTGCACACTTCCTCATTTTACTGCGCAGTACATGTGCACACTATGCCATGAAAGGTGTATACAAAAATGATGTCAACAACTCACCAGCTTAAGTACATTTTCATTTTACATTCACAATTGGGTTCAGCCTATTAATATTACAATCCCCTCCCCTTATTTATGCATTGTCCTCGGTGCATCATGTACACATATACAACAAAATGAGTGCCATGCACTATGGCTGTTAACTCCAAATCATGAGTGGCATAGTTTCTTTCATGTTCCTTCAACTTCCTTGATTCATCACAAATAACAAACCTATTTTGAGTGAGGACTCCACCAAGTCCTTATTTATATGCATCTGTGCATACAATGAAGTCTTCATTTGGGTCTGCAATCCTTAGTATTGGAGCACTTGTTAAAAATTGTTTCAAGTGTTGGAAACTCTTTTCACAATCCAATGTCCATTGAAACTTCACACCCTTTCTTTGCAAGGAAGTGAATGGGTGTGAAATCTTTGAAAAACCTTCAATAAATCTCCTCTAGTAGCCCGCAAGGCCCATGAATGATCTGACCTTTGTCACATTCTTTGGCACTGACCATTCTCTAATGGCTTCTATCTTCTCAGGATCCACTGCTATCCCATCCTTTGAAATGATATGTCCCAAATAATGAATTTGTTTTTGATAAAATGATCACTTGCTCAATTTGGCATACAACTCATGCTCCCTTAATACTTGCAACACCATTCTCAATTGATGCTCATGCTCTTCTTCTGACTTACAATATATAAGAATTCCATCTAGAAAGACAATGACAAACTTGTCTAAATATTCTCGGAAAACACCATTCATTAAGAACATGAAAACAACTGGTGCATTTAACAACCCAAATGACACCACTGTGAACTCATAATGACCATACCTTGTCCTGAAGGAGGTCTTGCTGATATTTTCCTCCTTATTCCTTACCTGATGGTATCCTGACCTGAGATCTAAATTTGAAAATATCTTTGCATCCTTCAATTGATCAAAGAGATTGTCAATCCTTGGCAGAGGATAATTTTTATTTACAGTCACTTTATTCAACTGTCTGAAATCAATGCAAAGTCTTAATGTCCCATATTTCTTATTCACGAACAAGACTAGGGCACCCTAAGGTGACACACTTGGGCATATATACCCCTTCTTCAGAATTTCTTCAAGCTACATTTTCAACTCCTTCAACTCTGGTGTACTCATTCTGTAAGGAGTCTTTGACATTGGAGTTTTTCCAGGCATTAAATTTATAGAGAAATCAATATCTCTCTTTGGGGGTAGTCCTGGTACTTCTTTGAACACATCTTCAAACTCTTCCAGGACTACATAATCTTCCAAATCTGGGACCTTATCTTTAGGTGTCTCTTCCATATGTGTTGCAAATATTTGACACCCTTTTCTATAACATTTCTTCAGCTGCAATGATGAAATTTCTCTGATGGTTACTGCCCTAGGAATTCCCTGCATTTTCCTTAGGTTCCCTTTCTCATCCAAGCAAGTAAATGCCTTGTTATGATAGTCTAGGATAGCATGATGTTGGTCCAACCAATCCATCCCAATTAGATAGTCATAGGAACCTAAAGGCAAGATGTTCAAATCTTCCCTGGTGTTTAGTCCATTCATGTTCATAAGACATGATTTAACCATCTCATTAACTTTTCTTTTGGTTCCGGTATCTATCTACACCAACCAATATTTTCCATGCTTGCTTCTTGTCAAATGAAAACTTTCCACCATATTAGGATCTATATAACTATGACTAGCTCCTGAATCAATTAAAATAGCAATGGTTTGGTTGTTGATCATACCTTCCACTTCAATCATGTGTGATCGATACTCTGCTTGCTTGTTATCCAAAGCTACATAGATCCTTGGCACATTTCTACCCATGTCCTCCATTGTTTCAACTTGTGGTACATTGTGAACAATCCTCACTTTTTCACCTCTGTGAGGACAATCTATGAACATATGATCTCCTTTACAACCCCAACATTGAATAGGTGGCTACCTTGGCCTTTGACCTCCTGCCTCATTCGTTCTAGGTTCTTTAGAAGTTGGTTGTCCCTAAGGGTTATTTCTGAAGAATGGTTCCTTAGATCCCTTCTTCCTTTGATCCATCTTGAATTTTTTTTTGACTTCCCAAGGTTTTTGGAAAGTTGGCCTTGCTCTTTTCTGATCATATAGGCATTTAGCTCACCTTATGGTCTCCTCCAAAGTCTTAGGATCATCATACTATATTTTGTCACTGATAAATGATGGAAATCCACTCAAATACCTCTAAATCTTAACTGTATCATCTTTGATGAAAGAGACATACTTCAACAGTTCTAAAAACCTTCTCTCATGTTCATCAATGGTCATACTCCCAAGCTTGAGTTCAAAGAACTCTTTCATTTTCTTTTCATAGTATCTCTTAGTCAAGTATTTCTTCTCAAAATACTTCTTGAATTCCCTCCAAGTAACACTTTTCTCTTTAATGTGTTGCATCTGCACAAGTTGATCCCACCACATGGATGCCTTTCCCTTGAGTTGATAGATGGAAATTCTTCCCTCTGCATGAGAATAATAATTATGCAATTGAAAATACTTTCTCATGCCCAGCAGCCATGTTTCTGCATATTCATCCTTCTTGTGCTTACCATCAAATGTATGAGGTTTGATTTTGTTCGTTTCTCCTCATAGCTCATCCACCCCGGACCTCTTATGATTTCTGACAAGGGATGGACTTGAGTTGTTGTGTGATCTCTTACTGGAATGACTCAGGGAGTGGTGGTGATGTCTGCTAACACTTCTTGTTATTCTTTTCTCATCAGGAGACTTGTGACTTCCTGATTTGCTTGAGCCACTCTCCTTATCCAATTTCTTTTCTATTTGTTCAAGATCTGCATTAACTTCATGTTGAATTCATCCTACTACTTCTTGGCTCTCATAATCCTTTCATTATCAGCTTTATGGATTTGGACATCCTTCTGCAAATTCTTAATGGTCTCTACCATGTTCATGTTTTCATCCCTTCCTTCTCCATGTCCATTGGAGTTTGTTCCTTCAATGCCCAAATGGACATCCATCCCTCTAATCTCATCTTCCTGGATGTAATTTACCTATGCCTCTTCCATTACTATGGACTATGTGTTGATCTTGATCTGATCTAGTTGTTTTTAACTCTACAAAATCTGTAACCAACAAAACTTTGTCAGGCTAACTGTTTCAACAATTTCATGAAAATATGAACCATTCTGGTTCAATAATATATCAGAACTCTTTCTTCTGATTTCCTAATAATTTGAATGTCTAGATCAATTTTATAGGTGGATAATTATATTCAAATGTCCAATACCTTTCCAACGCCTACTCCCATGCTCAATTCTGAGTCTTGAGCAGAAAGTTGTGGCTATTTGAAAATTGTCCATCAATTTTTCTGTTCATTTTTCAACTTGGTGCAACTCTGCGCTGTAATTAAGCATTTTTTCAGCTACTCCATTGGATTTTTCATAGGATATCAATTGGATTTCTTCATATACATATTGTGGACACTCTGTCCAAGTTTCACCCTTTTCTGGGTTCTTGGATGCTAGTTACAACTTGCTGAAGTTCTAGACAAATTCTTGTTTTTGGTTTGGAATGCTACAGGTACCTTATTTTCCATATTAAACCATTTTAGCAAGCCCATAAATTTAATTCAGATATGGTACTGTCTTCTATGGTTCAATATCTTTCCATTGACTTCTCCTGCACCTCAATCTGATTCCAGAGCATAAAGTTATAGCTCTTTGAAGTCAAATGGGTCTTAAAATTTACCCTCCACTGTTTGTGTTGTAAGTTTCTCATAAAAGCTTTGTTTGATGAATGGTTTACACCATTAGAAAGATCTCTTCGAGCTCTTTTATTTGATATGTAAAGATTGAGTGTACCTTGGTACACTATGTTCTCATGGTTTTTGTGTTGCTAAAAATGCTCTTAAGGGCCTCAAAAACGCATTGCAAAAAGATGACGTTCAAATGATATAAAACGTCGCAGAATATCACTGGTTTTTTGTCGTTATTCACCCTCCAAATGACTTCGCATGCACAATTTTAAACCTATATGCCTATATTTAGCATGCACAACAACACCACAAGATAAATCGTGCTCCACGCACCTATAACCATTGTGCATCACTTCTCTGTCGCGCCAATAATTGCGCACTACTTTTGCGTCGCGCGTCAAAATCCACCACGCAAAGTTTTGGTTCTTGCGCCATTACCTGTTGCGCGCTCTTTTTGTATTGCAAGATGATATTCCACGCGCATTTCACTCTACACATTGCAACATGCCAAATTTTAGTGCGCCCCCACTGCGCACCAATACTCTGTGCACATCATTAACAAAACTGTTGCGTGACAAAATATACCCACATTGTGCATGCACCAACCAAACTCCTCTACGCTTTGCCAATACAATGCACACCACGTGCACCTTATTATGTGTATGCACACCATGCAATGCTAAATTTAGCATGTGCACTTGTACACCAACACTTTTCTGCACGGCGCCAAAATTTAGTGCGTGCACCCGTAGACTAACATTTTTTTGCGTGATGCCAAAATATAGCATGCACACCAACACGCCAATATTTTTTTGCACGATGCGTGCGCACACCCGCACACCAACATTTTTCCGTGCAATGCTCAATTTCTACATATCACAAGATTTTTACTATGCAACATGTATTTTCAATGCACCCACCTGCGCACATTCATTTGTATGCACATCAATTTCCTCATGAATTTTGCTGCAGAAATTGGGGCTTTTTCCTAACTTTTTCCCAATTTCTACCATGGACATTCTACAGCTATGAAAATTTCTCAATTTTACCCTGATAACACCATTTCAACCTCTGTAACAACAAATCTTTGTGGGTTGACATTTCTTGAACGCATTTTTCCAAAAATCAATTCGTGAATTGAGAATTTTAACCACTAAACTCGCTCCATCTATCATGGCTTCACTATAACTTCAAATTCAACCAATTCCAGGTCCGAATTTGCTAGAACAAATATTAAATCAATAATATCTCACCACTTGGCCAAATTTTTCAATTTTCTCATGAATTTAACAACAGAAATTGGGGCTTTTTCCCAATTCCGCACAATAGTTGTTACTTTTTACCATGAACGCTCTATGACTTGAAATTTGGCCACTTTGAAATACATCCTCTATAAAATTTCACTTCAACTCAACTTGCTCGGCCCATCCAAGCTCAGTGTTGAAAACGAAAGCTCTGATACCATGTTGTAACGTCCTCGGCCACTCAGGCTGGGCCACGATACACAAGAGAACACTTTCATTCTCTCTATGGAACATATTGTAACATCCAACTGAGCTATGCCACATGAAGTTTTTCGAACTGCATGCAATTAACATATATACACACAGATCTCTTGCAGAAATATATATATATAATGTAAACATACAAATACATCTATAAATGCACAGATTCACACTGAAATAGAAGTAAACACATACATGCATCATATACAACAAATACCCATAAACATAAAGACAATTATAAACACACATAGGATAAACCCATAAAAATAAACACTTAAATGATAATGCAACATGTAATTTATCACACAATTGACACTTATATTGGTAATAATATCACCAACTATGCGTAGACCTTCAACGAGCCTCCCATCCTTAGACCACACTGCTCATCACTCTCAGCAGTGGATCACCCCCGAGATGGAACTAAACTCCACCCGAAAAAAGGGATTCCTACCAAGCTAATGGTTCATAGACAACATAAAAGACTTCGTCACAGGTGCCAAATAAAACTAACAACCTACAGTCTCTCATTCCCCACATGCATGTACCACCTAGGAAGTGTGCCCCTTCTCTGCTCAACATTCCTTCAGCTACCCCACTTCCTTTCCGGGCTTCAGCAACAGGCCGGACAAGAAGTCTCAGAGCCCTGTAGCTACAGTTTAGCACCTTCAGGAAATCAATTACCAGCAATTCTCTCACCTAGAGAATTTCTCACGGGCCTAACAATCCACCTCTTCAATATCCCACAGGCCTGACAACACACTTCTTCAGTCATTCTCCCAAGCTAACTAGCTACACAAACATGTATGGCTATGGATACAGGTTCATATACAGTGACAGGAAGTATAAAGGATAGTTGACTGCGTGAGTGATTGCTCATGGATGATTGACTGGATCATGGGAGGAATGATTGGAAGAATGATGGAAGAGATGGGAAAATGAACTAAGTCCAAACTATAAGTATGCATGTCCCCAACTTGACACTTGTCATGATGGGAGCTACTTTGGCCCACTTTTCCCCATATTTAGAATTTAGGATAAAATAATTATCCATGCTTTATACTTTAAGAAATATTAATATAATATTCATTTTTGGCTTAAGCTCCCTATCTTATCCCTTTTCCTTAAATTTTATCCCCTCCCTTTCCCTAACTAGTGGAGTTTAGTCCCCCATACTCTTTTATCATGGTCGGTCTGCACATAGCGATGTATTTTATATTAATTATGAGACATATACAAAAATAGGTGCATTGGCCTTTAACATCTAGGATCTCTAGCCTAATTCAAAACATAAGAATCTTATCTTATAATAACTGGTTCACCAACCTATAAAACACCTCATATACACAAAGGCTCCCTGGCCTCAAAATCACACACTCTTAAGTTGTTGCACGCGGTATCCTGGAATGTGCACACTTCCTCATTTTACTGCGCAGTACATGTGTGCACTATGCCATGAAAGGTGCATAAAAAAATGATGTCAAACAACTCAACAGCTTAAGTACATTTTCATTTTACATTCACCATTGAGTTCGGCCTAGGGATATTACAAGAGGTTCACTTGGATTCCCAATTAGTAGTATGTCAGTTGAATGACAATCACCACATGCATGATCCTACTTTAATTTGACGATTCCTACAGGTACGTCTTTTAGAACGACAGTTTGATTTTATTAATTATTATCACATTCCTAGGAGTTCTAATCATGTATCTGATGCTTATGTTAATTTTGTTTTAGATTGGCATTTGTCACATAACTAAAGCAAAGAAAACTATCTCATCAATGTACCCATTGTAAAATATAAGTAAAGTCGAAGATCCCTTTTATATATATCTCAAAAAATATGGTGTTTATAGTACAAAATTGGGGCTAATACCCTCAATACATATACAACCGGTACTACAATATCCACGACATCTATGCATGTGGCATTGGATGTATATCATAGTAACAAACTACGGCATTTGCGAGACACCGAAAGATTTGCACACAAGCTCTAGGCACACCAACCACCTGTCGCTGCATGGCTTCACGCAGATCCTCTACCTGAACCATGGGAATCCTATGAGTCAAACGAGACAGGTTTCCCTACACATTTTATAGGACTCTCTCAGCTTCTTCTCCCATCACCTTGTCTCTCTGGTTCCTCCGTCAATGTTGAGGAAACCCTTTCGGTTGCCGCATACCCACATCTGCATTGCACAAGTGTCTAGTTAGTACTTAAGAACCATCCAAAAATATTGTTTGTTCTATTATACAAAAAGACAAAAAAATGAAATATTTATAAACTTTTGACATACCTATGTCATTGTAGGCAGACCCTGGTGGAAGTGGCATGTCCAGATCTCCCTGAAATTCCATCCCCGCATAGGGATAGTCATCCAGGGAAATGACCTATCGCTACCACTAGTAGAATAAATCCTCGTTGTAGGGTGTGGGAACCCTACGTCCCCCCTGTTGCATCATTACCTCAGTCCACCATGCCATGGTTGGATCACGAGGTCCTCTCGAAAGAATCTCGACTCTAGGTCCCAATCCTGGAACCCACTCAAAGAAGAAACTGCATAGGATAGAGGAAAACCCAAAATTCGTCTTACTCCCTTGTTTGCACTCTATCAACTGGATCTTCATATTTTCCAGTAGTGAGGTAAACTAGTCATATATTGTGGGTCTCATACACTGTACTGCATAGAACATGAGCGGTCTTTATGCTTGATGCAACGAGGCTGAACCTGTGATCATTTTCAATACAAGCACAACAATCTTTAGGTCGAGATTGTTTATCGCCCGGATACAGAGTTGAATCCCTACCTTTGGAGTCCCTGCTACATAGTGGGCATCGATGTACTTCTCTATTTTAATTCTTCTCCCTTCTCCCCATGATTTGAGGTTTACAACCTCTACCTGGCATGATAGAGCAGTCAACAAGTCGATATCCTCTACTTCAATCCTTAATGGTTTCCCATCAAGGATGACACTTTCACTCTCAGGGTCCCAGTAAACCACAAGCATCTCAAGCAACCTCACCTGGGCCCTCATTCCTTTGAGTGCCCAAAATTTATATAAGCCACATCTCTTTAAGGCCATTTGGGCCCCCAGATCTCAATCGACAGCAACATCGACCTCCTCGTGCTCTCTTTCTCTCCATTCAAGAACCATCCTGCCAAGGACAAGTCAAAATTTGAGTTAACAACCTTAGAATTTGTTGTTTTCATGCATGTATGTGAGTTGCTTCACTTACAATCGTGTATAGGGCTGGCTATACACGCCCTATAGTTTTCATAGGCACATATAACTCATTGTATACGTGACCCGATAAGAGATAGCCCGCGTACACCGAATTTCACATTTTACACCCTCAATTACTAAAAATTCGGAACCTGATTTAAAAATTTAATCCACTGGAAATTAAGAGGAAGAGAAGAATATTTACCTGGTCCAGACGGTTTCTGATTTCATTGCCTGATGCTCCCACAATCACCGTTTGAATCTTGGAGGTATTTTGGTCCAATTTTCACTATTTGGGTTAAAAATCAAAATGGTATAGTAATTTTTGGTTTTGTTACTATTTATAAATAATTTTTACCCACTTTCTATAGTTTTGAGCCATTTTTTCACTTAATGGACTAATACAAAGGTGGATTGAGTTGGTTTTTGTAGTTTCAACCAGGGATATTTGCATATTTCAACGTTACGTTGGTCATTCATCACCACGGGCAGGTATTTTTATTACCCAACATATAGGACAGGTATCCATTCCATCATGCATTTTTGCATTATCCTATAACTGTCACTTTTTATGACGTAGGTACGAACCCATTTGTTGCGACGCAGAACCTTCCATCTGCTATAAGTCATGTCGTTATCAAGTGGTAGAGACTTACCAAACATGGGTGCCCTAGTTAGATCCCCTACTTCACTTGGTGCCCATCCAGAGATTTTTTCCATAGGACCGGGAGTCTCTCATATCTAGTACATGACTTTATGTTGACCCACATTTCTCACTCATAAACATGTTTCCTTATACCCCGAAGAATCCCAAACGAGTTTAATTTAATCTCTTTTCCAACTTGTCTTCAAAAAGTGAAAATATTGTTGAGTGATTTGTCCCTTTCACATTCGTTAAATTGGACTTGAAAGGTCGTGAGTCTTAGTTAATCTCTTTTTTGACTCGGTTATCAGAAAGTAAAAAGATTGTCGCTTGAACTTGTCTCTTTCACACTCATAAATTGGATTTGAAAAGATGTCTATTTGGCACAATTTTATCCCTTTTTCACACCAAGTAGACTAAAAGACATAAAAAATGACATTTTTTGTCGTTAAGTTGTGATTGCATCTCATGCCCTCACTTTCATTATTGAGCCTATAGTCGGTTCTCGCTATTGCATTATAAAATGTTTGCCTCAGCAATTTTTTCATCCTCAACCAAGCAGAGCCTTGTTTATATCATTCGCAATTTGACACCCTATACCTAGGAGGGAACATTCCCCCGAGTTTCCATCTCCCACATGCATATCCTTGCATTGAGCATAGGTATGTTCCACTTCTGGAACTAGTTTTTCTTACTTGCGACACTTGTTTCCTCCTTTGTATCATAGCATTCATTTTTCTATGAAAAAACATAAAAAAATATGGGCAAGAAGGGAGTATTATCTTATGTTGGTAGCAGTCGTGTCACCTTTGAACAGAGAAGAAAGTTATTGAGTCCATTTATCATCATAATTTTGGGATTAGCATGGACTTAGGAAGCTGAGCTCATTACATAGTCTTCTCTATCGACTGGTTACTCTTCTATTCCCTATAGATATTTCTATAGATGCCTCCTGCATCTCATGGTTTCATCATCGGGTTTATGTTGTTGGAGTCCTCCATATGTCTCATGCTCTTTTTCAAAGGAATTCTATCAACCTGTGTCATCCACTTCTTAGAACTCTTAACTTTGCATGTCGGCCATACCATTAGTTTGTCTTAAAGTCACATGATATTGTAGTCATATAATCCATCCTGATCCTACTTGCATCATCGGTAGGTAACCTTGAACCTAGCAGTCGACACTTCATCATTGGTCGTTGACGGGGTTGTTTTCCTTGTGTTCGACGGCAAGACATCTATTCACACATTGGGATTTGTGCAGTGTCTTGGATGCCATTATCCTTATTGGTGGTTTCCTCGCCTTTGTCAGCAATTTTCATCATTGGTTTTTATTTAGAGGGTCTTTTTCGTGTACCACTTGCACTTGGCACACGCAAAAGATGCGTAGGGTCATTGGTTCGTGAACATGTTCTTCGTCTGATTTACACCAAATCATGAAGCTCCTGCTTTGTACCTCGTTCTAACTGATGAGAGATGCCTTAATTCTCTCCTTTCAGCGAGTCTCTTTCCATTCACTTCAGATCATTTATTTTGGAAATGGGAACTAGAGTCTTATGAGTACCTTGAGGCTTGCATTCATTAGTGGTAGGTTCTCTCTCCATCGACAGTTGGGAATACATCAATGTCTCCTGATCAATGGATTCTTCAAGTGTTTGACACCAACTCCTCTATTCACACTTGTAAGAATGTACTCGGTTCCTTGATTCCTAATTTCATTATCGGTAGGTTGTCTCACGTTTGTTAATGGTATACCTCAATGACCGGTAATCAAATGATGTCTCATTGTGTTCGACATCAACTCCTTTATTCACATGATGCAGACTTGCACCCTTGGCAGATTGTGTAGAAGACTTGAAGACATCACTATGTGGTCACAACTTTCCTGATTTGTTGTTTTCTTTTCATTGGACCAATACCTATATGACTTCAGTAATCATGGGAGATCAGATTGTACTCCATTGTATACAGATATCTTCAGATTGGTTTTGAGACTGGTTCTGTTGGGCCTTGTTCATGACTATGAAAACTATTGGCATGTAACCTCATTTGTATTTTCCTATTCATGGCCATAGACACTTGTTTGGTATAATTTCACATGGATATGCAGTGTAATTTTATTAGCATCCATGTATGCAAAGTTAGTGCAGAATGTAATGAGAAACTAGTTCTTCCAGCCAGTTCCCCATCACTCCACTTATAGGTTATTTGTAATGTATTTCATCCATTGCAAATACTCCTCTGACCTCACACATTCGGGGGCATTTGTTATAGCAAGATTTGTCTCACCCTATGCAATCTTGCACAGAATGCCTTTTTCCATTTCCCCATGCAGACTTATAATCCCTATTTGTAAAATCATAAGCCAAAAATACATATTTTTCCACATGTATGCATCTTGCCTACTATACAACATGCGTATATGAAATATGATCCACTACATCCCGTGTACATCGATATTTGTGCCAAAAAATGAAAATTAATGTTGGGTTTCCATGTCACAACAGGAGATCCATAATCCTTAGCCTTCCATATACTGGAAATGTTTTGACTCAGCCCTTCAGTTCCATTTTGAAGGATATAAATGGGCCAATTCCGAGCTATGGAAAGAGGAGAAAGAATTCAACTTTGAGAGCAAAGTTACTCTGGAGAAATTATTTACTTCATATTGAGTCTACATCCCTTTGTCCTTTAAGTCTAAACATAATGTTCAAGCCCAAAGATCTTCCCTTATTGATTGAGAACTTCATTGTTTCTCTCTTATGATCTTGCCTTTGGTGGAGGATTGAAGTGGTGGAGGCCCAGCTGGAAGGAACTTAGTTTCTTGGTTTTGAACCGTGCTAACATGAAAGTCTGTAATCATTTATTAATAGAAATACTCCTTTCCCATCCAATTGATATCTGGAAAATATTTGAGTTATTATCCATGGGCGTATTTGTTATGTATATTAATGGATTATGCTATCTATTGTGATAACCTTTTATATTATCACCATATGCTTGATTTTCTTGGTTTTTGAGAACTAGTTGCAAGTATATAGCTTTGATTCAAAGTGATCAATGGTGGAATTCATCAAACATCTAGACGAGGTAGGCCTCTTTCTTATCTCGCTTGCATATTGGTTTATATAGCATGTTTTTGGGATAGAGTTGATTTCTGCAGTCATTTTCGTCTATTTTGGTTTACCCTAGCCATAGAGATATTTTCCTCATAACATGCCCGGTCGCTTTGAATGACCCTTTCCTAGTCAAGTCTTCATCATAACGGTGGCGGTGGTGGCTCTAATGCAACCGGTGGCAGGCCCTGAAGCATTTGCGACTGACGGAGCTCTTGATCTTCCACTTTGTGAAAATATCAAATGACACAATAAGGCTTAACAAGCGTTTAAAACCAAGCACACACTAGAAAAATTCCTATAAGACAAATCAAGCAAACAAATATCTAGTAGGAAGAACAATTAGGCCAGCCAACACTAGAGCAACTAACCGATGCAAGTGCAACTCAAACACAGAAGCACCATCTAGGTATACTCTACAAAGTGTGACCCAACGTCTTCCCTAGGTACCGTGCTATACCCCCACAGTTACCCATGTAATTCCCTAGAATATGGGAAACTAAGTTGTCAACTCACAAATAGTCACTAGGAGGTTATAGTTGACAGTCGAGTGGACCGCAATGAGAAGGATAACAAGTCTGAAACCTATCGAGGGTATCGAAGGCAAGCGATCTGGAAGACAATAGAGGATATCGAATGGATTCGAGGTCCATGAAGCTCTGTAGGGAAATGCAGTCGATAGTATTCCCACGACAGATCCTCAATATGCGTTCCCCACTACGTTTAGTACGTATTTGGAGGGGTTATGTCCACTTCCTTTCCTCACACGACCTCGTGTTTAGCCCCTGTTTTAGATGGGGGTCCCAGATAAATTTAACGTCATTGGAATTTAACACTCCCTAGCTCTGACTCCAATGTTTGTTTAACAGCCTTGAATAATTTCCTCTCCAACCTAATTCAATGCCCTAACCCTAAACTAGTTGGTTGACACTACAAACACAAAAAGTTTAATTAATTTTAGATTTAGCATTCTTTTTAATGTCTTGATTTACTCGAGGGATATGGAGGTGAAACTGGTGATGTTATAAGAGACGAAAAAAGAGGAGAAAATATGAAACTTGAAAGCAAATTACTTCTAATCAAAAGTAAATATTTACAACCAACTCTTTGTAACCAACTTTTCTTTAACTAACTTTTTCAAGATCTTTTAAAAGAATACCTAAAAAAAAAAATTTCTTGAATACAAGCTACTTATGTTTCTAGAAATCAGTAAAGAACTTAAAAAATAGACTATTTTTCCTTTCTAGTAAAATAACCAAATCTAACTACTTTACCAAACTAAAAATGAAAAATCTTTTCTTTTTGAAATTGCTTCAAACAGAAAAACTGAAATAAATATTTTTTCTCTTTTTTCAAAGAAAATGAAAGGGGTTAAAAGAACACCAAGACAAGATTGAAACAGATCTTTGGCCCACTGTGGATCATAGGGAATCCTTAAAGAAACCAAATAGGTAGATCAATAATTCAAAAGACTTTCTTAAAACCCTTTCAGAAGTAAACACAAGAAACTCAAAAATACAAGTAAAATGAATTATAAACCAAGCTATGGTTTTAAAAACAGAGACTCTAAATTGAATCAAGAATCCCTGAGAAGTATAAACCTCAATAAGGAAAGAGGTTGGTTTCCTCTTTTCAAAAACATTTCTTGAACCAGAGACGTTGTTGTTGCTTCAATAGCCTGTGTATGTACATAGGCTTTTTACTAAGCAGAGAACGTATGTACGCAGTTTGACTCAAGGCAGGGTGCGTACACCTCTATATTTCTTAAAAAAAAAAAAAACAGATAGTCTTACAGAGCAAGGAGAATTGATATGGCACCTGAAGGTGACCAGAATCCCTTAAAAGACTTAGAAAACTCAAAAGGCAAACAACCAATTAGACAACTTAAAATCCCTTAAAAAATCATATAGGCTTCTCTAGTATGGTTTCCAATTTTGCTAGTGGGCAACCCCCCCTCCCTATGACTACACTAGGATTCGGAATGTAGGCAGATCGATTAACCATCTAAAAGTCAATTAATTTTATAAACTACCCCAAACATACCAAAACTCATATGAATAAAGAAAGGAAAATGATATCGGGTAACTATACCTCTAATCCCACGTATGGTGATGACCTACTCATGTTTGGAAGTTTCACTGACTGCACGCCTCCTCCCAGGGCTGACCTGCATCCAAAGATTGACAAACAGGAAATGACAAGCATGATATTCCATATACAAGTTAGGGTTATATGTTAGAATTCCAAAACATAAATCAACAAAAGTATTCAAGACACCATCATTTGGGACAGGAAGAGTAATTATTTTATTAATAAAACAATGATTATACCTTTACAATCAAAGTCAACTATCATTCTACGAACCTGGTTCGGGCTCCTCTTCACTAAGCTCTAAGTGCACCTTTGTATAATATTCTCCTCTCAACCTTCTGATCTCTTCTTGGGAAGTGAATGGGTTTTGATGGAGGAATAAGGGGCTAATGAGGGAATGTTGAGGCAGTTCTCACAAAAGGGCTGCAATATCTTGGGCAAGGAGGGGAAGTGAAATCAGGCAGAGTTTCATTGTTCTTATGCTTAGATTTGAAATGAGACCCCAAAACCTCCTTTTATATTAAAAAAGGATGGTTATTATGTTGGGTGACTGGCTATAGAAAGTGGATTAGTTAGGAAACTACCCAATAGCCCATAATCTCAATGAATTCCTTGCAACTTTTTATTTTTTGCAACTTTTTCAAGTATATGCGGGATGTAATGGTGCAACATGCATATGTACGCGAGCTGTAGTGGTTCATCAAGAATATGTACATGGGCAGTAATGGTGCGGGGTGCGTACATCTTCAAAAAAATGTTTTTTTAAGGAAAGAAACTTAGTAGTGCTTTGGAAAAAAATGCAAGTAAGAGGGCCAAGGCCATGTATGCATGTGTAGAGAAATTTAGGGTTATAACACTTAGCCTTATCAAAGACCTAGGTTAGTGGGGACGTCTCCCCTAGGGCACTACTCCTAAATAGAAAGAGGTGTCTTGTTTAGGTGACAGTGATAGGACATCCTCCTTGTTACGCCAATTTATTACCCATCTACCTTTGGCTTTGGGTAAGTACAAATTGCACGATAACATTTTTGCGTCACTGCCAGGGAACGATAACATTTCGGTAATCCTTTTCCTCAAATCCTTTTTCTTATGAAGCTTACTTGGTGACTCCAATGAGGGTGATTCCCTCTTTTCCATTTGATGATCCCTAGAAGGATTATCTGGCGACTCCACTAATGATTAAGCTAACCATGGCTTCTCAATGGGACCCAGGAAATTTTAAACCTTTATATATGAGTAAAATACTAGGGTATCCTCGATGAATTCCTCCGAGGTATGAAAAATGGCTCCCTAAATTAGATGGGAGTGATGAATATAATGTTAATAAACATGTGCATGATTTTTATGATTTCTTTCAACTCCACCCTATTAGTGACGATGTTGAAGACCTAACAATGAAACTTTTCTCTGGTAGTCTTCATGATAATGCCAGGATATGGTATGATGACCTCCTTGATGCTACTATTATATCCATGTATCAATTAGAAGTGGTTTTCCTCGAAAAATGGGATCTTTGGGTTTTTCTAAACAAACTTAGTCACATAAAGAAGAATGAGAATGAAATTGTTAGGGAATTTAATGATAAATTTGAAAGGCTATTAAAATAGATCCCAGTAAGCCATCACCCATCATACAACTTTCTTATTTTTCTTTATACCAAATCATTTACAAGAAAAATAAGTTTCCCTATCAAATACGAATATCCTAGAACAATCCGGGAAGTTTAGAACATGGCTACTGAAATCGAAGCAAACATCTCCTCATTCAAAGAACAATCCTTTGTTCCAGAAGTCAAGGTTTGTGAGCCCAAATATACCCCAAATATTCCCAACAGATTACCCTCCCTTGAGATGTCTATTGAAGAAACCCCAAAAGATTTAGAACAAGACATCACTCAACAAGATGTTGATAAAGGGGGTCTTGATGAAGGTTACCAATCCCATGGGGAAGAACAAGAATTTACTCATGCTTCTAGAAAGAATAATGAGGACCTAGTTGAAGAGCGAGAGCTTGAAGGTGTTAAACATAATGATGAAGTATTAATGTGTGCTCCTCCCTCTGATCAAGCCATCCCAAATCCTATTTTTCATGCACAAGAAGAAGAGCATGAGGTTAGTCACTTTCCTTTTCAATTTTTTGATAATACCTTATTCTGTGATTCAGAGAGTGAAGAAGAAATGGAATCCTTGAGAAAGATAGATCCTCCTTGATATAAAGTTGAAGATGTAGAGGAAATTCATGAGAACGAGACAATGATGCCCACTCTTCCATTTGATAAATTTATCCAAATTCATGAAGCTCCTGCATGAGAAGAAGTAAACACACTAATTTGTTTCCCTTTCCAAGATTTTGATGATGCTTTATTTTATGATTTGGAAAGTGAAGAAGTGTTAGAGGATCCCTTGGATGTTTTAAGCTCTTCATGTTATAATAAAGGTAATGATTTTGTTAATAATATTGATGAGTTCATACATGTCGGGAAATGTAAATGGGATGTGATTGGATATGATGGGGATCCCATTTACGACATTGACGGACATTTCCAAAAGTTTCCTTTACAATTATCATATGAGGATATTACTAATTTTGACATTTGGAAACAAGGAGATGATATGGTTGCAGGTGATTTTCAAGTCCCCAAGGGAGACCTAGCTCTATGCTCTCAGGATGATATTCAATCATACCTTGAGGATTTTGACGAGTATTCCTCTGAGAAATTGAATTTATTCCATCAAGAATATTACCAACCATCGTTGTGCTCAGATATTGGTAAGGCTGATAATGTCGCTTGCCTCAAGCAGGGTACTAATGAAAAAGTTTTCCATTCTCCATTGATTAATTTGCCTCACTATGTCACTAAGCATGCAATTGGAAAATATGTCCCTTGTCTTGAGTTTTCTCTAGGGCAAAGCTTACTTCTAGAATTCAAGGGTAGGTTCAAAACCTTAAGAAGAAGTTTATTATCTCAGTCTTTCATCCTTCCCTTAGGAAATTTTCGGTCATCCTTTAGGTTCTTACTAGTCCCTTGTCAGACCTCAGGATGTGAAGATGTCCAAGGTATACAACCTTCAGACTCTTTGAGTCATTCTTTTGAACCTTTGATTTTTCACGATCCCTTTTTGAGATGGATTGAGCACTTTCCTAAGAGTGTGACTTGGAATGATTTTATCCCTCCCTCCCGCCTCCATGACTTAGACTTTACAATTTCTGATGATGCAGTACATTTTCTAACTCATGTTGTTTTTGTGCTTGACTTATCATTGTTTTTGTTTATGATGAAGCACAAAGGCAGGTATTATGAGATATTTCTAGGGTGGTTTAACTGGCTATTTGACTACACCTAGCATTCAACCAATAGGTAAGTAGAGATAAGTAGGTATACATTTGCATTCATTGTATATACCATCTGTATATCATGCTAGAGTAGTGTAGTTGTATTTGTATTTCCATTTGTATATATTATTGCTTTCATTTCATTGTATCATATATGAGATAGGGGTAATATCACCACCCCAAAAAGATTATTGATCACTTTTGTTGAGATCTAGCAGATCACAAGTCATGCCAGAGATGTTGAGGTTCTCATGCGCTCTACGGTGAGCACATGTCCCTAAGTTGGAGCCAGATGTTATCCACTATCCTAGAAATAACTAAGGATATTATGTCTCGAGGCCCATAGGTCCTATACATGGCGTATCGAGAGCCATATAACATGATATTGGACCTGGAGGGTCCATATTTTCTTCAACTCCTCCTATCTATCAACAACAACATCCATCCCATCGGCCTAGTTATGAAGTAGTAGTGGGTATTTCTCCATGAGGTAATGAGTCTGAGTATCATGGTATGTGTCACTCTGATTCTAAAAACATTTGAATATGTGCATTGAATTTTCTTTTGTTTCATTATGTTTGATTGGAAATTATGCCCTTTAACTTCTCCATACTTGGGGAGGTATGACAGAGTGCCCTAGTAAGTTGGTTCCCTTAAGGATGAGCTACCACTGGGTGGGTCTATGAAAGGTCATCATCCATTCCTTCCATACTTATGACTTTTCATCGTTATCCCTTGCATATATCCCATACATTGGTTTGTCAATATAGTAAGGGTTGTACCTTTCCTTGTGGGAAGAAGGGGATAAAGGACTAGAGGGTAAAATTAGCTGGAAAAAGTTAAAAGCCAATATGAAACCTTGAGATGTGTTTCCCTGGGATTTCTGAGAAAGCAATAAAAGAATTCTCAACCAAAAAAGGGGACCCATAAAATAAAATAAAACTCAAGGCCTAGCTGGTGGATAGGAGGTTTCATCATGAGATGGCCTATTAGGTCCATGGGAATGTAGAAGTATGACACTACTATTCATCTGGTCACCAATATAGGTTAGTTTTTCTTGGTGGCATAGCCAAGATAAAGGGGGTTTCATCACGATCAAGCCTTCTCATTTCCATGAAATGCTTATGGGTAACATTGTCACCACTGGTCACCACACCAGGACAATGTCCTCCAACTATTCTCTTGAAAACAAAAAGAAATAAGACAAAGAGTGTAAGGCATTGAATGGGCTAGAAAACAATGGAATCCATGATAAGGTGCATCTCACCCTCTACAGAGGCACCCACAGGCAAGACCTACATTTCCCTATCATCATTGCACCCCTTGCCCAAACATTCCCTACACCATATCATACATTTACATGACCTAGATTGGTATTCACCTGGGAAACACCCCACACCTGAGGAGGATTATCCCAATAGGAAATCCTGAGACCCTCTCTACACTTGGCTTGTCAAATAGCATAACTTATTTGAGAATTTGTTTGGGTAAAAGGGGGCTTGATGCACATGTTTGGGTAACTTTATTATTAGATTTGATTGACATTGCTATGATCCCTGTGACTTATGATCCATGGAGGGAGTACTTTTTCTTACTGCAAGACCATGCCCGATGGATAGGTACATATGGGGAGATGATTATTTCGGACCTCCATGGGGCTAAAATCCCACCAGATAGATGTTGTGACCTCATCCAGGGGCAGAGAGATACTAGAGGTTTACACCAAAGAAAAAGGAGGATGTTCCACTAGAGGCACTTTGGCAAGCCTGGACCTAGGGGGGTCTTTCCCTCCCACCATGGAGTTGGCCTTTGAAGGCCCATGACATCATCATTTTGAGCCTTGACGTCATCCAGTTAGGGTTTTGGCATGAGGATGGCTTGGTTGGCACGTGTGACATCTTTTGAGGCCTTTTGAGGCCTAATGTTTCACTTTGGAGGCCTAATGTTCCATGAAGAGGCCTAATTTCACCCTAGGAGGGGCATGACGTCATCCCTAAAGACAAAATTAGGGTTTTAATTGTTAATTTTATGTAAAACTGGATTTTTGATGTAAACTGGCCATGTCGGCCTTTTTTTGACCTAAAATGTAATTAAAGGTCATTCATATTGCAACAATAGAGAGTTAAGACTCATTTTTTCATGATCTTTCACTCACACAAGTGTGATTCTGAAATTTGGCCTCTTTTAAGGCTTATTGGCTGAAATTAAGTGGTGTATTTTTGCATTTTCATGGTGGAAAGTCTTCAACTAGGGTTTGTTGCTAGATTATTCTTGATGAAGTAAGTAGAAATCTGCAATCCTTCTTTATTTTGAATGGTTATAGTGCATTTACTTGTTCATTTCTAATATTATGAACTTGCTAGTGTGAAACCCTAGGAGAAAATCACACATTATTGTCCTTTTCTTTATAACTCTTCACCTACTTGATTTTTCTAGAGAGCACCTCCCTTGAAGGATATACTAGAGCCCTACCTTAGTCGCACTCTAGTATCATTAATTCATTAAGCTTCATACATTTATTTCAATTTTGATCTAAAGAAGAAGGAAATCGCTAGGGCCCAAGGTTACCTACTTTCTAGCATATTTTCCTTCTAAGGTTTTAGATATTGAGGCCTTAGGTTACTAACACCTCAATCATCTTCCCTTTCCTTTACCTCATCTACTATCATTTGTTTTTTTCCTCTAAGAATTTCCACTGCAACTTTAAATCCATTTACCCTAAAAGGCACTAGTTCATACCTTTCAAGTGATTGATTGACTAAAACAACTCTTAAACCATCTACCTTAAGACTTTTACTAACTAATTCTAAATTTAGATTAGACTAACTCACTAACTAATTTTCTGATATTTCAAAATATGTCTACAACCATCTATAACAACAGCAAATTCATCTTAAAAGTAATATTTAAAGTAGATTACAAATTGCTATCATTGCTTCAGACAATTACTATCATTTTGTCAAGTTTATGTTATCATTTCTTATCATTTTTTAAGCTTTATTGAGGCATAATTGTGAAGCTATTGCTAAATACATGTTGTTGTTATAAATACTTATGTTTCTTTAGCTTTTATATCATCTTGTTCATTTTATCAAAATTCTATGATTTTATGAAGCACTAACATCATATGGTACTTGCAAATAACATATTTTATTGTTTCCTTGTTATGGGCAGGTACACTTAAATATTACTTTTCTTAATCTCATTAAAACCTTTGGAACTTTTTATCAAAGTGACCTATGAGAGGGGTGGGACTTTCTTGATACTTTTTCCTTAGCCTTCTCAAACCCCCAGGTCATTGGGGAAGTCTCCCCTGGGGTACTAATCCTAAATAGAAAGAGGTGTCTTGTTTAGGTGACAATGATAGGACATCCTCCTTGTTATGCCAATTTAGTACCCAATTGCCTTTGGCTTTGGGCAAGTACAAATTGTGCGATAACAGTCACCTTTAGTAGATGCATCTTTACAAGTCATTGAAAGTAATATTTTTATTGAAGAAGATCAGATAGAAATAGTACATGTATGTAGTGATCATAGAAGATCTTCGACAGTCCATGAAATATTGGAATGTTACAATGTTATTGAAGAAGTTCAAGAGGAATAAGACCCAATAAATGTGAAAGTACCAGAGAATGAAGGAGAGTGCATAGTAGTAGTTCCAGAGCTCGAATTTGATGCATATGTGAAGCCATTAAGAGTGAACAAAGTGAATATTGGCACAAAAGAGAAACCTAAGTTCATGAATATTGGTGACTATTGGAACAATGAGACTATTGAAAACATTAAAGACCTATTGTGTGAATATCAAGATCTATTTCCATCAACTTTCTATAGATGAAGGGGATAGTTGTAGAATTAGCTGAAATGAAGATCCTATTAAAACCAGATGCTAAGCTAGTAAGAAAGAGACCTTATAGGTTGAATGAGAAGTACCAGGAAAAATTGAAAGAAAAGCTTGAAAAAATGATAGAAGACAGTATCATTGAGACTCACAGAGTTTGAATGGATAGTCCCAATGGTAGTTCAAGATAAGAAAACAGGGGGTATTAGTATTTTTGTAGACCTAAGGAAGTTGAATGATTCTTGTTTGCATGATCTGCTTCTGACCCCCTTTATAGAAGAAGTGTTAGAAAACATAGCAGGGCAGGAGGCCTAATCATTCACTGATGGATTTTCAGGATACCATCAAATAAATATTGTGCCAGAAGACAAACATAAGATGACATTTGTAACAAAATGGGAAAGCTTCTTGTACACAGTGATATCGTTTGCTTTAAAGAATGCACATGTTGTGTTTTCTAGAGTAGTGTTCACAACCTTTAAGGAATTTATTCATAAGTTTCTTGAAGTGTACTTATATGATTAGACTGTGTTTAGTTTATTAAAATATCACATAGAAACTCTGCAGTTGATGCTCAATAGATGTAGACAATATCATTTATCATTAAATTTGAAGAAGTGTATTTTATGTCTACCGTTTGGGATATTGTTAGGTCATGTGGTATGCAAGAAAGGTTTGTCGGTTCACCCTCCTAAGATAGTGGTGATTGTTAATTTTCTACCACCTACATCAGTAAGACAATTGAGAACAATGTTGGGTCATACCAGATATTATTGAAAATTTATTAAAGGTTATGTGAAGATTACTACTCCGATGAAAAAGTTATTAAAGAAAGAAGCTAAGTTTCAGTGGAAATAAGAATGTTAGTAGGGTCTGAACATATTGAAGTTGTAGTTGGTAACTGCACCCATTTTGGTGTTCCCATATTGGAAGAAAGAGTTTCACGTTCATGTGGATGCATCATCAATACCGCTCAATGCAGTGTTATCCCATCCAGGAGAGGGAGAGTTAGACCATCCAATTTCCTTTGCTAGCAGGAATTTGTCGATTGCTGAGAATAATTACACGAAGATAGAAAGGAAAGGATTGAAAATGGTTTATCCCTTGCATAAGTTTAGACACTACTTGTTGGGGTTCCTTTTCAAGATGTATACAGACCAATCTACACTTAGATACTTAGTGAACAAGCCAATGTTGGGGGGGAGAATATGCAAATGGTTATTGATGTTCCAAGAGTATGATTTCGAGGTTATTGTGAATAACTGATAATAGAAGACACAAGGAACCTAGATGATAGTTTACCATATGCACATTTTCTTTTAGTTCAAATGGTATATGACCACTTTACATAAATTTTTCAATTTTTTAGTACATTAATCACCCCATCCAACATGACGGTAGAAAACAAAAAGCAATTAGTGGTTAAAGCAACAGATTATCAATTGCTTGTAGAAAAATTCTATAAGTTAGTCATAGATGGGATATTGTGACAATGTGTATTAGAACATGAAAGACCAATGATCCTAGCAGAGGCACATGATGAAATTGTAGGAGGTCATTATGCAGGAAAGGCAACATCTCATAATATCTTACATGCAGGGTTATGGTGACCCACCCTCCATAAGGATGCTAAGGAATATTTTCAGAGCTATGATGTTTGTAAGAGAGTAGGAAGGTCATCGCAAAGGGATGAGATGACTTTGAATCCACAAGTCACCTTGCAGGAATTTGACAAATGGGCAGTGGATTTTATCAGACCAATTAATCCACCAATGAGGAGAATAGGAATGAGGTACATAATTACCGAAATAGGCTACTTGAAAATATGGATAGAGGCAACACAAGTTACATATTATAGCATGGATAAAGATATGCAGTTATTATTTGAGAACGTAGCTACAAGTTTTGGGTGTCCTAAAGTAGTTATGAGCGATTAGGGGACTCACTTTTTGAGCAAGACAATTGCAACATTGACATAAGAGTTCCATATTCAACATCGAAAGAGCACTTTGTATCACCCTCAAGAAGATGTAATTGTGAAGGCCTTCAATAAGATATTGGAGAATGCATTGACAAATGTATCTAATGTAGGATGAGATGACTAGGACTTAAGAATCCTTGCGGTACCATGGGCTTATAGAACTACATGCAATAAGTTGACAGGTCAGACACCCTTTAGACTAGCATATGGTTAAGAAGCAGGCATGCACGTGGAATTTCTTGTACTGATTCTACGCACTACTATGATGACAGACCTGTTGGATTCCAATGAAATAGAAGAAAGACTCTCACAGTTACTAGTATTAGAAGAAGACTGATTTGTTGCAGGGTTCGATTAGCAAGTATAGAAGGTACGTTAAAAGGCATGGAATGACAGACACATCAAGTAGAAGAAGTTCCATATAAGATAGTTAGTACTTCTCTATGAAAATAAGTTCTTACATCACCATGGAAATTTCAGTACACACTAGCTAGGGACATACATGATCAGATACATGACATAAGTAGGTGTTGTTCATCTGGAACAGTAGGATGGACAAGTCATGGAAGGACTAGTGAAAGGGAGTTAGATGAAATTGTACAGGGACAATCGTCCTTTCCGCACACTAAGTTAATTATGCAAGTTATGTACCATATAAATTGTATCATATTGTACTATAGGAAGAAAAGGAAGAAAAATAAATAAAATGGTTCAAGGAAGAAGTCGAAAATTGAAGAGTCCCAACAAGTAAAAAGGAAAAGTAGGAAAATGTCGCAAGGAAGAAAGAAGAAGAGAACACATATGAAGTACGCAAGTTTACACAGAGAGAAGAGATTGCATAGATAAAAATTAATATAATTTAAGACAATCCATGATGGGACGTACAATAAATAGCTACCATGACAATGAAGTAGTGGCATCGCATAACCATAAACGTAGATTAGCCAGAATATTTTGACAGGTTGCTGAATCTAACAAATAATTCACCGAAGATAAGGAGTTAATGAATCATTATGACAGTTAATGAATGAAAAGAAATAGTGGATTAGACAATAAGTTTAGGTGTGAAGGGAAGCTAACAACTAGAGAGGAGGTATAAATGCAAGTGAAGAGTTGACAGGGGAAGGCTATTTTCAGTTACAATTCACATAAAGAGCAAAGTTGTAGAGCCAATTTATAGAGCCAAGTTTTAGAGTTGAGTTACATAGCCTAGTTTTATGTAGAGAACAGATGCATAGGAAGATGACACCACCCAATAAAGTAGCGTCTTCATCAGCAATACCAAAGAAACAACGCATTCAACCAACAATGACACCTATAGTTTAAAAGACAACAGAGGGATTCTCCTCAGCATTGAGATTCCCTAGGGACTATATATCACCGAGAAATACATCTACAAAAATGGTCAACTTACAGAAAGACGTGAAATACCCACTTGTGGAGCCATAGATTCCAGAGGGAGTGATTGTGGAAGGGGACACGATGTTAGGCTCGATACCTACTTTAAAGTATGTTGACCTCAACATTAAAAATGAAAATAAACTTCGAGAGTTAGTTCCAAGCAAGTACTTGAAGAAATGTATTAGTTCTGAAACATAGATGATATTCATAGAGCCATAGATTTGGGCTACAGGGTTGCATAAAGAAAGTATAACTCACTTCAAGAGGAGCCCAAAAATTAATGCCTGCATCAAAATGTTGTTGATTTTTGTGCATTGGGGATACTTGTGGCTCAATGGGCCAGTTTCCATCAATACAAACCCAATAATGCACATAATCTTTCTACCACCGCAAGGGAAGGATCCCTCGTTGTTGTTTTTCGACAAGAAGAATGAAAGACTCTATTTGAGATAATGAAGGAGAAGCTCCATACATTCTGAGGACAATGTAGATTATATGTCACAAGAATATGTGACTCGAAAATATGGTTTGTGATACAAGCCTTAGATTGTAAATTGTTAATAAAGTGTTGAAAATACCAAGTCCCAACAGTATTCATAGCGACAACTGAAACATGCGTCGAGGGCATACAAATGAACTGGGTGACATTCTCACTAAACCAATTCTTTATTTATTATGAAAAGGCTCAAGATAAGGGTACTGAGTTCCAATATGCCTAGTACTCATTTTAATTTCACTATTAGCATGGAGGGAGACAAATGACACACAATGTTTGATCGTCAAGGATAAGCCATGTCTAGCTACACGTTATTAGAACTTGTGGTACACTACACACAAGGTGTGACAAGTGGAAAACAATGTTTCCTTTTATATTTATAAATAAACCATTAGAGACAACATCGAGAGGACATTATGCATACCACCACAGTTTTTCCAAGTGTATAAGGTAGTGGCGCTCTTTAAGGAAGGGTGTCACCATATGTATGTATAAGAAAAAAAGGACCCAAATCAACAATGTCTACCCACACAATATATATTAACTGAGGACGAGATCGACCATATCATGGTAGATTGGGACGACGAGTGGAATATTCCACCAACAAAAATAGGGCCCTCAGAGAGACAAAAACCAGAATTCCAAGAGATAGATGATGATTAAGAAGAAGGAGCCGAATAAAAAAAATGAAATGCCACAAAAGAAACAACGCAAAAGACAACTCCATGCACATATAAGAAGCAGAAGGAACAATATATAGGGAAATCATTACTACATTGGATGAAGATGAAACTCGTTAAGGAAGTGGCCATACAAGCCTTGAAAGAGGATGATCAAGTTAAAGAATTCATGGACAACACATTTCAATGTGTGACACACCAACAAAAATAAATTCACAGGAAGATGCAGGAGAAGATGGTTGAGTTGCGTCAATTTCTAGAAGTACCAAATCTCACGCCATTGCGATAGTCATAGGATGAATAGACAACAAGAACTAAAAAGAATGGGGAGACATGACCAACAATCTCTTAGTAATTAGCGGTAGCAGGTGAATGAAAATTGATCAAGTTAGCGACAGGGGTGGTAGAGTTCCCCACAATAGAGATGCAGGAATAAGCAAGGGAACTAGGTCACATTGACTTAGTGTTATCTCAATTGCCAACATATGTATTACAAGAATTGCATATGAGCATGACGCAAGAGATGAATTCACACACAAAAATGACATCTAGCAAGTTTTTTAAGGTTACAACTGAGAATGTAGCCTTGGATATGGACTAAAACAAATTCAAGCAGAAGTGGGATGAAGTCGTGCATAAGTTTGAAAGGATGTAGCATGCATTCAAGAAGGTCTACCAAGAAATCCCAGAGGCTTGGACAGAGATGGAGGCCCTAGTTTAAGAACAAGTAATAAAGATAAGCGAATTTATTCAAGTATTCCCCGCACGTATAGTTGACTTAGAAGCATGCATGACACCGAATACTCCACCAGAAAGGGAGAAAAGGTAATGAGCAATGACCACAATTGTGGAGAGAATAAAGAACCTAGAGGTAAAATGTGCTCAACTCTATGTATAAACCATGAGTGTCTGGATGCAACTAACTGAAGTTAGGGAGCAATAGGAGATCATCTACAAGATCTAGTCTACGTAGAAAAAGACATAGAATTTAAAAGCAGTAATGGGCACATTACCACCAACAGAGGTGGTAACATCAGTGGATGAGAACAAGAAGATGTATTCAAAAATGAATCAGATAAGGGTGGATTAGTAGGATCACATGCAATAGATGGAAGTAATACAAGAATAATCATACATAGTGAAAGAGGACTTGGAAGCCACTCTAGGTATAATCAAATAGGTTGTTGAAGAAAGTGTCGAGAAGATGCAAACTTGAGCTACTACTGAAAAAGTCGACAAAATGTTGCAAAAGGAGACAAAGGTAAAGAAGAAGGCCACAACAAAAAAATAGACATTCAAAAAGTTCATCATGAACTGAAAGAAGGTCTGAGTGGCTCGGGACAAGCCATAGGTGAGTGTTGGGGGCCTGTTGGGTAAGCATTTTGGATAAGTTTTCGTTATGTTTTTGTATTTGCGCCAGAATAAGTCAAAGAATAAAATAAAATTAGAAGATGATCCAGAGCGCGCGAAAAGAGTGAACTGTAAGGAGTCAAAGTGTGCGATATGAGGAAATGAAATGGAGTGACACATAAAACATGAAAAACAATTATAGGTCGTTGGGTTATTGGGACATTTTGTAATGGGCTTAACCCTATTTTGATGCATAAATATGTAAAGGGTCAAGGTAGATAGAGTTTTTCGAAGAAGAATGAAAGGTTATGGTGCATTGTGCATGAGTTTAGTTTTTAGCTAAGTATTCAGATGTTATGAATGAGGTTTTCGGGGTTAGGCTCGCACTGCAGCAAAATGACTAGGGAGGTTTGAGTAATGATTACTATTGCATATTTTTGTAAGCACAATGCACAATTGTAAGAAAAATATGAATAACTAATATAAGAAGCTATTCGTTGTGGATGTAGCCCAGATTGGGGTGAACCACGTTAAAACTTGTGTCTTGATGTGATAATATGTGTGTGATATGTTGAATGTTTAGTATTATGAATATGTTGTTAATATTGCGCAGTGATGGTGAAAGATTAGTAGTCTAAATATGTTATTCATATATGTTGTTATAATGTCACGCACACAGTATGTTGCATGATAATTAATTGTTAAGTGATGAAAAAGGTGCACAGAGTAAGAACATGTTCAATGCCTAACTTCCCCTCATCACTACAGAACCTTGGTTCTTGCAACCCCTCTAGATATCTCAGGTGAGACTTCACTTGCTTGAAGGTGATGATGAAAGGGTTAGTGTCTAAACTTTTTGTTGTTGTATTGATGATTAACCTCGGGACTTTCCATTACACAGCAACATGGGAGATAAGGTATGGTTGCATTTGTAGAAAGAGCACCTCATGAGACCCCATCAGAAGCTCCCACCACTCTGATATGAGCCTTAAACCATCACCAAGGTTGTGGGTGAGAATAATTTTAAATCAAGTATTCCCCCTTTCCTTGGCTTACACCTTGTATTTAATGTGGAACAACTTATACCATATTTTCCACCTTTCCTAGAAATTTCATATGTAGCCGAGCACTTCACCCCTACAAAAATCAATATTGACTGCATTGAGTAGGTGAAATTTGATTGGATCATGGAAACCAATATGATTTGCACCCACCAATAGAAAATCCAATTCTATCAGGTCGCCAAAGCATGAAAGCTTCTTCACTAAGGCAAGTGGCTCACTAGGATTCAAATTCAACAAAATTTTCCATATCTAATGGAGGAACTTGATGCAATGGGGAAACTTTATTCCAAAGGGGGAGGAATGATCTGAGTGGATATTGGTGGCCACCCACCTGTTCCACTAATTCTTAATGGTTCCACATCTTGGCAGTTTTTCTACATTTTTTTGGTTCCCAAACTTCTCGAGGCATTTTGTGGCCCTAAACTAAGTTTTTTGGTGCGACAACACTTAGAATATAGCCAAAGGAAAATTCTAGGTTGTTCAAAATGTGTGATTCTAAGCTATACCTTTCCAACGGTTTACTGAGTTCCCCAAACAAAGATCATATGCAAAATTTTCAGCCCCAGGTAGTTGATGTATCAACTAACAACATCAGGGCCTACAAATCTTTCAAAGTTTCATCTTTTGGGGTTAGGGTTTTGGATGTTTAGCATTTTCGCATTGATGCTTTATGTTAAAAGTCTTTTTTGGTATATTTTTAATCAACTTCTTGTGAATGAGCATAGTCGAAACATGTCTATTCAAGGATAAGATACCACCATTCTAGCTAGCTTGTGTGCTTTTCATTTTACAATATTTTACATTCCAAACAACCATTAATAGAATTTGAGTTTATCTGTATTATTTTGTTTCTTGCAATATATTCGAGTGTTTCCTTTTTGTATCTCCTCCTTCATTTTTTTCTCAATATAATC
>ML798298.1:84517-121208 GCA_009831015.1 Picea engelmannii | reverse complement strand
GAGTGCATAGTAGTAGTTCCAGAGCTCGAATTTGATGCATATGTGAAGCCATTAAGAGTGAACAAAGTGAATATTGGCACAAAAGAGAAACCTAAGTTCATGAATATTGGTGACTATTGGAACAATGAGACTATTGAAAACATTAAAGACCTATTGTGTGAATATCAAGATCTATTTCCATCAACTTTCTATAGATGAAGGGGATAGTTGTAGAATTAGCTGAAATGAAGATCCTATTAAAACCAGATGCTAAGCTAGTAAGAAAG
This sequence comes from Picea engelmannii, assembly GCA_009831015.1. Lineage (NCBI taxonomy): Eukaryota > Viridiplantae > Streptophyta > Pinopsida > Pinales > Pinaceae > Picea > Picea engelmannii. Next base: position 120,942 of record ML798298.1, on the reverse strand, counting down.
AGACCTTATAGGTTGAATGAGAAGTACCAGGAAAAATTGAAAGAAAAGCTTGAAAAAATGATAGAAGACAGTATCATTGAGACTCACAGAGTTTGAATGGATAGTCCCAATGGTAGTTCAAGATAAGAAAACAGGGGGTATTAGTATTTTTGTAGACCTAAGGAAGTTGAATGATTCTTGTTTGCATGATCTGCTTCTGACCCCCTTTATAGAAGAAGTGTTAGAAAACATAGCAGGGCAGGAGGCCTAATCATTCACTGATGGATTTTCAGGATACCATCAAATAAATATTGTGCCAGAAGACAAACATAAGATGACATTTGTAACAAAATGGGAAAGCTTCTTGTACACAGTGATATCGTTTGCTTTAAAGAATGCACATGTTGTGTTTTCTAGAGTAGTGTTCACAACCTTTAAGGAATTTATTCATAAGTTTCTTGAAGTGTACTTATATGATTAGACTGTGTTTAGTTTATTAAAATATCACATAGAAACTCTGCAGTTGATGCTCAATAGATGTAGACAATATCATTTATCATTAAATTTGAAGAAGTGTATTTTATGTCTACCGTTTGGGATATTGTTAGGTCATGTGGTATGCAAGAAAGGTTTGTCGGTTCACCCTCCTAAGATAGTGGTGATTGTTAATTTTCTACCACCTACATCAGTAAGACAATTGAGAACAATGTTGGGTCATACCAGATATTATTGAAAATTTATTAAAGGTTATGTGAAGATTACTACTCCGATGAAAAAGTTATTAAAGAAAGAAGCTAAGTTTCAGTGGAAATAAGAATGTTAGTAGGGTCTGAACATATTGAAGTTGTAGTTGGTAACTGCACCCATTTTGGTGTTCCCATATTGGAAGAAAGAGTTTCACGTTCATGTGGATGCATCATCAATACCGCTCAATGCAGTGTTATCCCATCCAGGAGAGGGAGAGTTAGACCATCCAATTTCCTTTGCTAGCAGGAATTTGTCGATTGCTGAGAATAATTACACGAAGATAGAAAGGAAAGGATTGAAAATGGTTTATCCCTTGCATAAGTTTAGACACTACTTGTTGGGGTTCCTTTTCAAGATGTATACAGACCAATCTACACTTAGATACTTAGTGAACAAGCCAATGTTGGGGGGGAGAATATGCAAATGGTTATTGATGTTCCAAGAGTATGATTTCGAGGTTATTGTGAATAACTGATAATAGAAGACACAAGGAACCTAGATGATAGTTTACCATATGCACATTTTCTTTTAGTTCAAATGGTATATGACCACTTTACATAAATTTTTCAATTTTTTAGTACATTAATCACCCCATCCAACATGACGGTAGAAAACAAAAAGCAATTAGTGGTTAAAGCAACAGATTATCAATTGCTTGTAGAAAAATTCTATAAGTTAGTCATAGATGGGATATTGTGACAATGTGTATTAGAACATGAAAGACCAATGATCCTAGCAGAGGCACATGATGAAATTGTAGGAGGTCATTATGCAGGAAAGGCAACATCTCATAATATCTTACATGCAGGGTTATGGTGACCCACCCTCCATAAGGATGCTAAGGAATATTTTCAGAGCTATGATGTTTGTAAGAGAGTAGGAAGGTCATCGCAAAGGGATGAGATGACTTTGAATCCACAAGTCACCTTGCAGGAATTTGACAAATGGGCAGTGGATTTTATCAGACCAATTAATCCACCAATGAGGAGAATAGGAATGAGGTACATAATTACCGAAATAGGCTACTTGAAAATATGGATAGAGGCAACACAAGTTACATATTATAGCATGGATAAAGATATGCAGTTATTATTTGAGAACGTAGCTACAAGTTTTGGGTGTCCTAAAGTAGTTATGAGCGATTAGGGGACTCACTTTTTGAGCAAGACAATTGCAACATTGACATAAGAGTTCCATATTCAACATCGAAAGAGCACTTTGTATCACCCTCAAGAAGATGTAATTGTGAAGGCCTTCAATAAGATATTGGAGAATGCATTGACAAATGTATCTAATGTAGGATGAGATGACTAGGACTTAAGAATCCTTGCGGTACCATGGGCTTATAGAACTACATGCAATAAGTTGACAGGTCAGACACCCTTTAGACTAGCATATGGTTAAGAAGCAGGCATGCACGTGGAATTTCTTGTACTGATTCTACGCACTACTATGATGACAGACCTGTTGGATTCCAATGAAATAGAAGAAAGACTCTCACAGTTACTAGTATTAGAAGAAGACTGATTTGTTGCAGGGTTCGATTAGCAAGTATAGAAGGTACGTTAAAAGGCATGGAATGACAGACACATCAAGTAGAAGAAGTTCCATATAAGATAGTTAGTACTTCTCTATGAAAATAAGTTCTTACATCACCATGGAAATTTCAGTACACACTAGCTAGGGACATACATGATCAGATACATGACATAAGTAGGTGTTGTTCATCTGGAACAGTAGGATGGACAAGTCATGGAAGGACTAGTGAAAGGGAGTTAGATGAAATTGTACAGGGACAATCGTCCTTTCCGCACACTAAGTTAATTATGCAAGTTATGTACCATATAAATTGTATCATATTGTACTATAGGAAGAAAAGGAAGAAAAATAAATAAAATGGTTCAAGGAAGAAGTCGAAAATTGAAGAGTCCCAACAAGTAAAAAGGAAAAGTAGGAAAATGTCGCAAGGAAGAAAGAAGAAGAGAACACATATGAAGTACGCAAGTTTACACAGAGAGAAGAGATTGCATAGATAAAAATTAATATAATTTAAGACAATCCATGATGGGACGTACAATAAATAGCTACCATGACAATGAAGTAGTGGCATCGCATAACCATAAACGTAGATTAGCCAGAATATTTTGACAGGTTGCTGAATCTAACAAATAATTCACCGAAGATAAGGAGTTAATGAATCATTATGACAGTTAATGAATGAAAAGAAATAGTGGATTAGACAATAAGTTTAGGTGTGAAGGGAAGCTAACAACTAGAGAGGAGGTATAAATGCAAGTGAAGAGTTGACAGGGGAAGGCTATTTTCAGTTACAATTCACATAAAGAGCAAAGTTGTAGAGCCAATTTATAGAGCCAAGTTTTAGAGTTGAGTTACATAGCCTAGTTTTATGTAGAGAACAGATGCATAGGAAGATGACACCACCCAATAAAGTAGCGTCTTCATCAGCAATACCAAAGAAACAACGCATTCAACCAACAATGACACCTATAGTTTAAAAGACAACAGAGGGATTCTCCTCAGCATTGAGATTCCCTAGGGACTATATATCACCGAGAAATACATCTACAAAAATGGTCAACTTACAGAAAGACGTGAAATACCCACTTGTGGAGCCATAGATTCCAGAGGGAGTGATTGTGGAAGGGGACACGATGTTAGGCTCGATACCTACTTTAAAGTATGTTGACCTCAACATTAAAAATGAAAATAAACTTCGAGAGTTAGTTCCAAGCAAGTACTTGAAGAAATGTATTAGTTCTGAAACATAGATGATATTCATAGAGCCATAGATTTGGGCTACAGGGTTGCATAAAGAAAGTATAACTCACTTCAAGAGGAGCCCAAAAATTAATGCCTGCATCAAAATGTTGTTGATTTTTGTGCATTGGGGATACTTGTGGCTCAATGGGCCAGTTTCCATCAATACAAACCCAATAATGCACATAATCTTTCTACCACCGCAAGGGAAGGATCCCTCGTTGTTGTTTTTCGACAAGAAGAATGAAAGACTCTATTTGAGATAATGAAGGAGAAGCTCCATACATTCTGAGGACAATGTAGATTATATGTCACAAGAATATGTGACTCGAAAATATGGTTTGTGATACAAGCCTTAGATTGTAAATTGTTAATAAAGTGTTGAAAATACCAAGTCCCAACAGTATTCATAGCGACAACTGAAACATGCGTCGAGGGCATACAAATGAACTGGGTGACATTCTCACTAAACCAATTCTTTATTTATTATGAAAAGGCTCAAGATAAGGGTACTGAGTTCCAATATGCCTAGTACTCATTTTAATTTCACTATTAGCATGGAGGGAGACAAATGACACACAATGTTTGATCGTCAAGGATAAGCCATGTCTAGCTACACGTTATTAGAACTTGTGGTACACTACACACAAGGTGTGACAAGTGGAAAACAATGTTTCCTTTTATATTTATAAATAAACCATTAGAGACAACATCGAGAGGACATTATGCATACCACCACAGTTTTTCCAAGTGTATAAGGTAGTGGCGCTCTTTAAGGAAGGGTGTCACCATATGTATGTATAAGAAAAAAAGGACCCAAATCAACAATGTCTACCCACACAATATATATTAACTGAGGACGAGATCGACCATATCATGGTAGATTGGGACGACGAGTGGAATATTCCACCAACAAAAATAGGGCCCTCAGAGAGACAAAAACCAGAATTCCAAGAGATAGATGATGATTAAGAAGAAGGAGCCGAATAAAAAAAATGAAATGCCACAAAAGAAACAACGCAAAAGACAACTCCATGCACATATAAGAAGCAGAAGGAACAATATATAGGGAAATCATTACTACATTGGATGAAGATGAAACTCGTTAAGGAAGTGGCCATACAAGCCTTGAAAGAGGATGATCAAGTTAAAGAATTCATGGACAACACATTTCAATGTGTGACACACCAACAAAAATAAATTCACAGGAAGATGCAGGAGAAGATGGTTGAGTTGCGTCAATTTCTAGAAGTACCAAATCTCACGCCATTGCGATAGTCATAGGATGAATAGACAACAAGAACTAAAAAGAATGGGGAGACATGACCAACAATCTCTTAGTAATTAGCGGTAGCAGGTGAATGAAAATTGATCAAGTTAGCGACAGGGGTGGTAGAGTTCCCCACAATAGAGATGCAGGAATAAGCAAGGGAACTAGGTCACATTGACTTAGTGTTATCTCAATTGCCAACATATGTATTACAAGAATTGCATATGAGCATGACGCAAGAGATGAATTCACACACAAAAATGACATCTAGCAAGTTTTTTAAGGTTACAACTGAGAATGTAGCCTTGGATATGGACTAAAACAAATTCAAGCAGAAGTGGGATGAAGTCGTGCATAAGTTTGAAAGGATGTAGCATGCATTCAAGAAGGTCTACCAAGAAATCCCAGAGGCTTGGACAGAGATGGAGGCCCTAGTTTAAGAACAAGTAATAAAGATAAGCGAATTTATTCAAGTATTCCCCGCACGTATAGTTGACTTAGAAGCATGCATGACACCGAATACTCCACCAGAAAGGGAGAAAAGGTAATGAGCAATGACCACAATTGTGGAGAGAATAAAGAACCTAGAGGTAAAATGTGCTCAACTCTATGTATAAACCATGAGTGTCTGGATGCAACTAACTGAAGTTAGGGAGCAATAGGAGATCATCTACAAGATCTAGTCTACGTAGAAAAAGACATAGAATTTAAAAGCAGTAATGGGCACATTACCACCAACAGAGGTGGTAACATCAGTGGATGAGAACAAGAAGATGTATTCAAAAATGAATCAGATAAGGGTGGATTAGTAGGATCACATGCAATAGATGGAAGTAATACAAGAATAATCATACATAGTGAAAGAGGACTTGGAAGCCACTCTAGGTATAATCAAATAGGTTGTTGAAGAAAGTGTCGAGAAGATGCAAACTTGAGCTACTACTGAAAAAGTCGACAAAATGTTGCAAAAGGAGACAAAGGTAAAGAAGAAGGCCACAACAAAAAAATAGACATTCAAAAAGTTCATCATGAACTGAAAGAAGGTCTGAGTGGCTCGGGACAAGCCATAGGTGAGTGTTGGGGGCCTGTTGGGTAAGCATTTTGGATAAGTTTTCGTTATGTTTTTGTATTTGCGCCAGAATAAGTCAAAGAATAAAATAAAATTAGAAGATGATCCAGAGCGCGCGAAAAGAGTGAACTGTAAGGAGTCAAAGTGTGCGATATGAGGAAATGAAATGGAGTGACACATAAAACATGAAAAACAATTATAGGTCGTTGGGTTATTGGGACATTTTGTAATGGGCTTAACCCTATTTTGATGCATAAATATGTAAAGGGTCAAGGTAGATAGAGTTTTTCGAAGAAGAATGAAAGGTTATGGTGCATTGTGCATGAGTTTAGTTTTTAGCTAAGTATTCAGATGTTATGAATGAGGTTTTCGGGGTTAGGCTCGCACTGCAGCAAAATGACTAGGGAGGTTTGAGTAATGATTACTATTGCATATTTTTGTAAGCACAATGCACAATTGTAAGAAAAATATGAATAACTAATATAAGAAGCTATTCGTTGTGGATGTAGCCCAGATTGGGGTGAACCACGTTAAAACTTGTGTCTTGATGTGATAATATGTGTGTGATATGTTGAATGTTTAGTATTATGAATATGTTGTTAATATTGCGCAGTGATGGTGAAAGATTAGTAGTCTAAATATGTTATTCATATATGTTGTTATAATGTCACGCACACAGTATGTTGCATGATAATTAATTGTTAAGTGATGAAAAAGGTGCACAGAGTAAGAACATGTTCAATGCCTAACTTCCCCTCATCACTACAGAACCTTGGTTCTTGCAACCCCTCTAGATATCTCAGGTGAGACTTCACTTGCTTGAAGGTGATGATGAAAGGGTTAGTGTCTAAACTTTTTGTTGTTGTATTGATGATTAACCTCGGGACTTTCCATTACACAGCAACATGGGAGATAAGGTATGGTTGCATTTGTAGAAAGAGCACCTCATGAGACCCCATCAGAAGCTCCCACCACTCTGATATGAGCCTTAAACCATCACCAAGGTTGTGGGTGAGAATAATTTTAAATCAAGTATTCCCCCTTTCCTTGGCTTACACCTTGTATTTAATGTGGAACAACTTATACCATATTTTCCACCTTTCCTAGAAATTTCATATGTAGCCGAGCACTTCACCCCTACAAAAATCAATATTGACTGCATTGAGTAGGTGAAATTTGATTGGATCATGGAAACCAATATGATTTGCACCCACCAATAGAAAATCCAATTCTATCAGGTCGCCAAAGCATGAAAGCTTCTTCACTAAGGCAAGTGGCTCACTAGGATTCAAATTCAACAAAATTTTCCATATCTAATGGAGGAACTTGATGCAATGGGGAAACTTTATTCCAAAGGGGGAGGAATGATCTGAGTGGATATTGGTGGCCACCCACCTGTTCCACTAATTCTTAATGGTTCCACATCTTGGCAGTTTTTCTACATTTTTTTGGTTCCCAAACTTCTCGAGGCATTTTGTGGCCCTAAACTAAGTTTTTTGGTGCGACAACACTTAGAATATAGCCAAAGGAAAATTCTAGGTTGTTCAAAATGTGTGATTCTAAGCTATACCTTTCCAACGGTTTACTGAGTTCCCCAAACAAAGATCATATGCAAAATTTTCAGCCCCAGGTAGTTGATGTATCAACTAACAACATCAGGGCCTACAAATCTTTCAAAGTTTCATCTTTTGGGGTTAGGGTTTTGGATGTTTAGCATTTTCGCATTGATGCTTTATGTTAAAAGTCTTTTTTGGTATATTTTTAATCAACTTCTTGTGAATGAGCATAGTCGAAACATGTCTATTCAAGGATAAGATACCACCATTCTAGCTAGCTTGTGTGCTTTTCATTTTACAATATTTTACATTCCAAACAACCATTAATAGAATTTGAGTTTATCTGTATTATTTTGTTTCTTGCAATATATTCGAGTGTTTCCTTTTTGTATCTCCTCCTTCATTTTTTTCTCAATATAATCAGGATCAAGACATAAGCAATGAGAAAACCTAGTGAAGGTAGAAATAACAACTAGACTTGGTGAAGGTTGGTGCAGCTCAGAGATTGGTGTCTCTTGCTAAGTTGTTTCTTGGTGGTGGGGATTGGTGTCTCCAGTAAATTGGTGGCTATGAAGATCTATAATATTTTGGTTTCTATTTCTAAGTTGGTGCTTAGCGGTGGGGATTGGTGTCTCTAGTATATTGGTGCCTATGAATATCTATAAGAGATTGGTATCTCTTGCTAAGTTGGTGCTTAGCGGTGGGGATTGGTGTCTTCAATATATTGGTGTTTATGAATATCTATAAGTGTAGGATGGTTACTACTAGGATTTTTACTAGCGGGGATTGGTGTTTCCAGTAGGTTGGTGCCTACAAATATTTCTACAGTAGGTTAGTGTCTACAAAGAATTATAAAGAGAGGTTTTGTGGTTTTCTCTCGAAAGGGTTTCTACATTAATATTATGTTCCATGTTGTGCAATTAATATATCTCATATGCAATTGTTTTATTATGGTTGATGAAAGTTTGAAAAAAAAAAAATGTCTTATACCTATTCACCCCCCCTCTCAATATAAGTTTGTGCTCAACGATGGGAATCATGGATAGGTATTTGGTTTAGGACCATAGATGGGGGAGGGAAATAAGAGTGTCTAGACCTAATTATTTCTTCTTAGGATCAAGCACCATGGATGAGTCTTAGATCCACCACATTAGACCTCTATTTGTTATCAATTTCCTCCAAGGGTGCTATGGGTTCCATGACTAGGTTAGATATGCACCAAGAATGGGTCTAAAGGTCAAACCAAGATCACAAGAAAACAACAATGACCTTATTCCCTATATGACACTCCTTTAGCTCACTATCCATAAAAAAATAACTAAAATCCATAAAATGTAACATCGCTTAAGCGAATTTTGACTATGAGTGATTTAATAGGGGACATTATGATGTTTTGAATAACACATAGGTATTTTCATCTTAGAAATACATAGGGAAGTATACAAAGGGCCTTAGGAATTTATCAAATATTCTAATGCTCAATCATGGTGAAAAATGGATTGAGACACCACATAGGATCTTTCTATGTGAACTTTTGCCTCTAAGTGGAATATGGATATCATTAATTGGTTTTGGGGATGAGTGATAGGTCTAAGGGCCTAAACCATGGTAAAAAAACAATCAAGGGATTTAAGCAAGAAAATGGACCTTATAGGTCTCTATCATTGTGGAAAAGGACTCCAACCATGACACATGCCCTCTCTATGGGGTCTTTGACCCCCAAGTGGTATTTTAAGACATTAGATGTTTTTTCACAAGAGGATGGGCCTAGGGGACTTGAATATGCCCAAGCGAGGAAAATAGGTCCTAACGTTAAATATTTCCTTATGAAATATAGGTAATAAAATAGGTCCTTATAATCCTAAAGGTGAGGGAAGTTTTGCAAAGTTATGAATTTATGTAATAAAAACACATGTGTTTTATATACATGTGGATTATTAACATGTGCACGTTCTTGTAAATTAAAAAAAAAATTACAAGAATAATTGTTTTCCTCTATGTGGTTGATTAGTTGGTTGCTTTGGTTTTATATTTGGATTGACAAACCTAGTGGTTCATGCTACATAAACAAAAATATGTCCATTTTTCCAACTCCCTATTCATATCCATGTTTTCGACCAATTTTTTAAATACGATTTGCATATTCATTGTTGATGATTCTACATACACTTACTGGGATTTCTATGAAGATTCTAAATATATATTGTTTTAAGGAAAAAAACTATTGTTTTACGTTTTAATTGATTTTTATTTGTACATATATCATAATTCTCAAATACATAGCCTTTTTTCTATCAAAATTGTTGTATTACCTTATTACCTCACCCATCTGCAAATAAATTGTATGGTGCAAAAGTACAATAGAGACCTATACACTAAAAAACGATAGTGGTTATGTTAACACCCTCAACCACATTCTTAACACCTAACCTCATAATTTCAAGTTTTCACTGACTTTATATATATATATATATATATATATATATATATATATATATATATATATATATAACATTGAAAAATATGGAAAATAGTGGTGGCACACAATAATTGATTTTTATCATAACTACAAAAATATCTTTCTAGAAATTCTATCATTTAGATACTAAACTAGCATCTTAACATAAACATATGCATTATATTTTAGAGGAAACGTAACATACGAGTGTTAGAACATTGTGATTTTTTATGAGTTATACCAAATTTTCATAAATAAAAGTCATATATTCCATAAGCTAATTTGATTTCCTACGTTTCATTTTTTACACCATTTTCTAATAAGTTGTGCATGAACCTCAAATAATTCCTCGTAGTCAATAAATTGTTGTTTTCCTAGATTTTCATTGCAACTAACATGTCAAGAGAGGGAAGTGTTAGCTTGCATTAGATCTATACTATAAATGTAGTTATACTCATTATGTTTTATTTCTATGTTTGTAGATGGAGAGGGAAGTCTTAGATTGCACTAGTCCAATACTATAAATGGAAATATACTCATTATGATGTATTTATATGACGGAAGAAGAGACAAAACAAAATCAAACTAATAAAAAAAAGTATTGCAAATAACTAAAGTATAATATCCCTACAATTGATGAACAAATAAGGCAACCAAGCAGTTTGAAAACGACAACAATTTGAGCAATGAATGATGGTCAATGTAATTGAATGTTACAAGTTTAATATTTTGGAATGTTTGTAAAAATGTATTTTGTTTAATGTGGACATATTGTCCCAATTGGTATGATGATAGATTGTTCATAATTGTAACAATTATTTATTAACATTTTTATTATTACAAATCTTTATGCTGTCCCATTTTGTATGATGAAAAACCCTTATTCCTATATAATAAATTGGATTTCTTATTAGTTCCTAATTTGTATAAAATAAATTGGATTTCTTACTGTGCGGAGAGGCTCTTTCTCCAATGAAGTATGAGGGACATGTGTAATTTCTTCAGTGCTCAATGTGGAGCTTACATGTGGCACTTAAAAAAAATATTAAGTGAACAATATGGGTCATAATTTAAAGTTTAATATATGTGTGTGTGTGTGTGTGTGTGTGTGTGTGTGTGTGAAACATTAATATATCTTTCTTTGAATAAAAGTGATAAGAGGAAGATTATTTAAGATCTAAGGAATATTATAAATATGCACATAACAACATCCATCTCAAATCGTTAATATTGAGACTAGTTAATGAAAGTGAACAAGTGAAATACATTGGGCTACACATAATGCTACAACCAAGGAGAACTAAGCAATTGGGGTCTATACATGTATTAGAGTGTCTATTGATATATTTGTATCATGAAATTTAGTTCACTAAATAATTGTATGATGAGGTTTAGTTGACTAAGTAATGTATTATTTCCATGTTTGTTGTGAATCACCTCTTTACTATATTATGAAAGTGTGTTCTACTTAAGTACTCTACTAGTGTAATGTTCATAGTGAATAATCTCATCACTAGAATTGTTGTGAAAATTTTGTAGGATAAGATTCCATTGTAAGTTATTAAATACTCTAATATTTTTATATGTTCTATGAATAATATTGTTAAAACCATGATGAGATTTTGTTGCAAGTTAACAATTATTCTACTTTTCTAATGTGCAAGAAGGAAATGAAAATCAGATATTGTATACACCATATGTTATAATTTCCAAGTTGTATATTAATATCAGTGAAACCTGACAAGATTCATTTATCTGTTATAATTGTCAACTTGCATATTTAATCTCATTGAAGCTTGGGAATATTCTTTTTTGTATCAAAATTTTAGAGTCACAATTCCTAAACTACCTTTTAGCCTCAATTTCATTTAACATGAAAAAAAAAATGTATTGTTTTCATTCATATATAAGAATTAATTACTATGTATGCCTCTCTTCTTCAACAAATGGAAGGAAAAAAACTAAAAAAATCAAGAAATTTAATTTAAAAACAATTTTTAAAAACATACAATTAATTATTACCAAATATCTAAATAATAAATGAGTTAAAAAAAGACATTCCCATTTAAAAATATTAAATCCATAATAGTTATATTTATATATTAATATAGTAAATATATATTAATATTAAAATATAATATCAATACTATATATTAATGTGTCTAGATTAATTGGGGAATTTCAATAATGCTTGGTGGTGAAGCATAATTCAACCTGAACAATTAGTATAAATATTCATGTCAAATGAATTTTAAAACTAATGTCCCATCTAAAAAGGTAGTGAAAACCTAAAAAAATTTCACATTTATTGTTGATTTATCTAAATGGATACCTTAGAAATCATGTATCATAATATTTTACTTTAAAATATTTCTAACTTTCATAAATTTAATTCTCTACTAAATTTTAAGTAATTTTAGTGAAATTGTTGGAAATACCTTAAATTAAAATCTAAATGTATAGTAAATGTATAATTACCGAGATCGTGTATCATAATATTTTAATTTAAAATATTTTTAACTTTTATGGATTTAATTATCTACTTAAATTCAAGTAAAGTAGGTAAAAACTATTGGAAAGAATACACGAAAGGTGACAAAGGATTAACGATGTCATCCATGAAATATTCAAAGATATCAGTCAACCTTTTACCTTTTACGTAATATTTTTCAAATTACAAAGGAAGTAGAGACAAATCTGTGACAAGTTCACATAATCATTTAGACACATTTCTTTACAATATTTATTATATTGATATATATTTATACTTTTGAAAGCAATCACTAATTATAAAAACAAAATAGAAAGTAAATTGATTCAATAATATTTTGAATAATTATTACAAATTACTTTCAATAATATTCCTAAATAATTATTAATATTAATATTAAATCTATATCAATAAAAAAATTATGTTAAAGAACCAACCTTCCCGTCATTACTTAATCTAAAAATTGAGACCTAAGACATGAAAAGGTAATGGCAAAGACTTCTTATACAAACATAAACCTCCTTACTTTTTGAATTTTTGAAATTCAATTTGATTTAATTTAGATTTTTGAGGACTTAAAAGTTAGCACAAGCTATTGCATTCTTATTATCTATCACATAAACATATAAGATCTACTTTAATGAGTCTAATAAGACAAAAATAGTCATGTTTCTAGACATCTCTTCATTTATATATAATAATTATTATTCTTCATTAACGTAAATTATATATTTTCGTTCATATATTTTCGTTCATTCAAACATATATTTTAAAACTAGATGATCTTATACTTTTTCATTAGCACAATGCCATATCATATCATCCGTTTTCAAATTGTTTCAAATGTAAAATAAGAAGAAGTATATTTGGAATAAATATATTATTTAGATAATAGTTTAATATGAAGAGGATGAAAAGTCTCTTAAGATATATAATTATGCTTTAATAGGTTATCAAAATGGAGAAAGTTTCAAAATTTAGGAAGTAGAGGTTTACATTATCAATATGTTCCAACTATGAAAACGAAGAAAGAATGGAAAATCAATTAAGGACAAGATCAATTAAGATGGAATTTATTTAGATATCTAACCAAAAAAAAATGATCTAACACAAAACAATAGGATATCTATTTTAGTGATGTTATTACCCTCGTATCATGTGATAGGGAAGAGACTTCCCATGGGGCCACCACCCAAGGAATACCTCCATGCGTCCCCTCCACCTGTTGATGCCTTCCACCCTCTTCATACCTTTTTCACCTCACTTAATGGGGATTAATTATAATTCAAAGACACGTAATGTTTGGATCACAATTCCCTGCAGTCGTCCTACTTTTCTCTTCTCACGGTTCATTGATGGTACCTCGCCCTCACCTAGTACATCCCTATCGTCTATATTTCCATTATGGATGCTCCTTCTACATTAATTCCACTTACTCGTCTCCCTCGTATTCATGATATTTATTCCTCCAACTCTTTCTCCGATTCAAAACCCTGTCATTTTATCCCTGCTCTCCATCTGATTCAGCTTCATCACCTAACTTTCCTTCTATTCATCCTCACCTATGCTTCATTTCCTCGTTGTTGGATCACCGTTCACCCTTCTACATATCCTTCTACCTTTTTACCCAAAGTGTAATGGCCCATGGAAGTTTCTCTCGTCGCGCCCATGGAGGCTCCTCTCAAAATATTCTAGGATGCTCAAGAACTCATTTTGAAACTGCGGCAGAAGATTCATTTGACTCATATCTCACTAACACTCCTCCCCAAATCCAAGTTGAGATAGATATTACAAAGGTCGATGTTTGAATTATATGACGCTTTGTATCAGATGATGAGGTCCTAGATTCAATCAACCCGTGGATCTCGGACACATGGAACACCAAGTCTCTAGTTTCCCAGTACTTGAAGACCGTAGACATTTACTGGCACATGAATCTCATATTGGGATTAATTTTGATTGATCGCAAGGAAGACAAAAATGAAATTATGCTCCATCTCGACCAAATTCAATCTTAACTTCGACTCCATGACTACAAAATGAACCTAATGGCCAAAAATTTGGTGGGCCCGGACCTCTCATGCATCACTCTTCCTCAAGACCAGGTTCCTACGAATGAGTCTCAACCCTATACGCATTTCTAATGTTGTTTAGGTTTCTTATTCTACTATCTAGTCTAGGAGGTCTTGTGATTTTAATCCCACCTCTTCTTCGTCAACATAGGAAAAATCAGCAGATAGATTTTGTTCTTGATACAAAAGATAGCATTAGTTTCAGTTATGTTCAGTGTTTCCATATTATCTAAGACAATTTGATGCATTTTTGTTGTTCTAGCTTCCTTAGTGGCAAGCCAACAACAAGATTTTTGTACATTCTCACAATGGAAATATAAAGAATCTGGATAGTTTACAAAAACAAAATATTAAAAAAAAATGATTTAGAGAAATCGATTGAATTTATTTCAATAATGACATAATTCAAAACAATATGATGCATTTATTTTAGTGATGATACATTAAAAATGATTTAGCATAAAAGTAGTTGTATTGATTTTAATAATGATATAATACAAAACAATAAGGTGAACTAATTTGAATAATAATACAATGAAAAATCATTACAATATTAATATATAGAGAGTGCATTGATATACATAATGCATTAAAATCAAAATATTGCAATGAAAATGTAAATAGAATTATGAGGAACATATAAGGTGGGAGAAATATGTTATTAATATTGAAAAGAAAGAGTGGCCTTCACTACTGTCAAGCTAGGTATGGACAGATTTTATGAGTAACTCCATGGATGGATATTTCATTAACTCACATCATGCATATCTACAACATGAGGTGACCTTTGGTTTCATATTCCAAGAGGTCTAATTGAGTCTTCCTATTCACCTACAACTCTTCATATTTATCTTAAATAATATTTACAAAGTATCTCAATCCCTAAGGATTGGGTATCTAACATTCACCCCCTTAATTTGAAGGGGTATTTGTGAGTCCAAGCATTATTCTAAACTTTTCAAAATTTTCTCTTCCAAGTGCTTTGGTGACGATGTCCACAATTTGCTCATTTGTGGAACAACGTCTCAAGTTAAAAGTCTTGGCCTTTACATGATATCAAATCATATGGTAATTTGTGTTGATGTGCTTGGTTCAATCATGTAATCTGAGATTATTGGGAAACTTCATTCCAAAAGTATTGTCAACAAGAAGAGGAGTATAATTCACATGTTTGTCATAAAAATATTCAAGTATTTTCTCGAGCCACACAATACCCTTTGTTTCTTCTGTAGCTACCACATATTTTGTCTCTATCGTGGAATCTGTTGGAAGTAATTGTTTGTGTGATATTTAGGAGAAAGTTGTTGATCCAAGACTTATGAGATATACTAGAGTTGCACTCCATTTTTTTTATCTCCATCAAAGTATGAATCAAAATATCCAATCAAGTTAAATACCCTTAGAATACTTGAGTCCAAAGTATGGAGTTATATTCAAGTATTTCAAAACTCTTTTTGTAGAAAACCAATTTCCTTTAAAGGGTTTTTCATGAATGTGGAAAGAATCCCAACAACGAATGAAATATATGGTCTACTAGTGGTAAGGTAGATAATACTTCCCACAATTTGTCTATACTTGGATGCATTCTCAAATTCATTCCCATCATTTAACATGAGCTTCAAATTTTGTTCCATTGGAGTAGAGAGAGGGTTACACTCAACCGTTTCAAACTTGCTCAAGAATTCTCCAGTGTACTTATTTTTGGATATGGATATGTACTTCAGATTTTGAGTCACTTCAATGCCCAAATAGTAGTGAAGATGTCCCAAAAATGTCATCTCAAATCTTTTCTTCAACTCATTCTTTAGATGCAATATAGCTTTCATTGTTCCTTGTTATCAAAAAATTATCTACATACACTACAAGATATTGTTGGAGAAAGGCATGCATAGGGAACAATGAAAGCTATATTGCATCTAATTGAAGAGGGAATAAAAATGACGTGAACAGAGTTCATTTGAAACAAGGGAAAAAGTTTCATTGTAGTCGATGTCTTCTTGTTGAGAAAATAAATTCACAAATAGGCATGATTTATGTCGCTCAACAACACCTTCAGAGGTAAATTTAGTCTTGTAGACCCATCGACACTTCACAATTTTCTTTCCTTATGGTCAGGGAACTAAGTCCCAAGTGTGATTCTTCGACAAATAATCAATTTCTATATGTATGGTTTTTTCCCATTCAGGTCATCCTTTAGCATCTGAGTAGGAAAGAGGATCAGAAGTTTCAAGAACATGAGTCATCTAGGAAATTTGGCATGTTGCTTTTGACTTCAAGTTTGTTTCTCGAAGGAGACATCACTGGTATCAGCTCTAGAAAGTTGCAACTTCAATTTGTTGTTTGTGGATCCTAATTATCTTCCTAATTCATATGAAATTAATATTACCCACCTTCTATCAGGGGTTCAAGGTCGACCTATGAAATACCCATGTTTCCCCCAACTTGTAAATATAACTATAACCTGCTAAAATACTATGGGTAGAATGAGTATGTGTGGATGTTGGAATCGATGAACCTTTTTGTTATAAAAGGTAATGTATATATTTATGTTACTAAATAAAATGGAAAGTGTTGCATAACTGTTGAATAGGTTTTCCAAGGTAGATCATAATGCATGAGAGAGATGGTGAAGGGAACCAATAATGGTTGAGATGACCCCTACCAGACTAGTACTCTGCTGGAATTAAATTTTTCAGACCCAGAAAATTTCTATGATCCAGAGAATTTAATTACCATTCAAGATGGTAGTTGGGAAGTATTCCTCAAGAGTCAATGAGGAAATGAGTAGAGTACCCATCTGGAAACTCTCTGACCTCACCCAAGAAATTGGGATTTAGACCCATGAAATATTGCTAAGGAAGGAAATAAAAGGTAGAGAATTTGTGGGAAGATGATGGAGGAGGAATGGGTCTGGTTACCATTTCGGAGGAGGGAGAGCATGTGCAACTCTCTAGTTTTGAAGAGAACTGGAAAACAAATTTATTCTGGGTATGGGAATTTTTGGGCATCTTTTTCCAAACAAGCTGATAAACGGGGTTACGTAGAGGATGAGTGATTAAGGAAGAAATCATTGCATACCCCCTTTCTTTGTGGAGAGAAGAGGAGAGTGCTCTTCTTCCTCGACTGTTGTTGAACAGAAGGAAGAGTTTTTCTCAGAGAATCATGATCTAGATAGGGGGTGGCCAATGGTAAATCCTTCCAGGAGTTTTTGTGCCTATGTTTGGGTGGAAAATGGAACCCCTTTCAGTAGTTGCAACACTTTTTGGATTCTATATAAGTATATTTTGTCAAAATATCTACACGGTCAATATCAGAGATAATTATTGACTGTGTTTTTAGAGCAATATAAGTTTGGTTCTCTGTTAAAAGTTACTTGAGAATTTAAGTGGGAATGTGGAAATGTTGCAGATAAATATCTATGTGGGTGAAAAACTTCACCATGTGACTTCATGGACTAAATTCTGGGAGTGAATGTTGAGATTGACCGAGTTTCACAGTTTAATTCATTCATGTGCAATAATAAAGGAACAATAAATTTTATTAAGCATAAAATAAGAGAGAAAGTGATTTTTGCATACTGCTGCTCTATTTTAGTTTTCTCTCAAGCCTTATTACAGAAAACTTAGCGCATATCATATCTAGGTTTGCACTTTAGGGAAACAACCCAAATATTCAAAAATGTATAAGTCATTATAAATGGGTAGTAAGGAAAACTAATTAGGAAATAAACATGAAATTTCCTAATTAAATTAAAATACAAAATATCTCAAAACTCTATTTAGGCATTAACAAATGTTTATGCTAAACTTGTGTTAAATTCCTATAATTTGAGAAGGATCCCCATAAGTGGTGGGCTGTAACTTTGGGTAGAAATGTAAAAATTTCACTGTGAAGGTAAATCCTTGTTTTAGGACCGTATTTCCTTAAATTTAGTAGGAGTAGTAAAGCACGGTAATAAGGAAAAAAAAATTGCTCATTTACCCACGAGAAGGGAGAGATTATAATTATATTTTTAATTTCCAGAATGGAGAAATTTCCTTGGAATATAAACTTTTATTAAATCCCTTTATAAATACTAGAAAATTATATTTTTCCTTTTATTATTTTTCATGTAAGAGAAAATAATTCCATTTAAATATGTATATATGTCTATACACATATTATTATTAATATTATTATTATTTTATTATGAAAATGGAGGTTAAAGTTCATGGAGCGTAATAGACCTGATACTAAGGAGAATATAATTTATTATTATTCTAAAGTCAAAACACAACCCATGACAGAATACTTTAGCCATCTCATGGTCTTCAGGAATTCAGGGCTGCGGGGTGTTTAGGGTGATGGAATCCACGAGCCAAATTCGTTGAAGGCTCGAACCCTACCTTTCCCTATACAAGGTGGCTTAGATAAGAAATATAATTAATTATGTGATATTATATTTAATTGTGATCAAATTAACATAATTGAGTATAATAACCCTTTATTACAATTTATTATATTATAATTCGAAATAACTCATTGTATTTATAACACATTGTAATACAAGTGGGTCCCCTTTGGGACTCTAGAACTCCATAACTCCAGGTTAATTGAGAATGAGAGTTGCGTGGAAGAGCCGAAGGTCTGGACCCAGATATCCTTCCTTCATTCCAATATTCAATATTAAATGTAATATTAGAGATTATTTAAACCTGGGTGAGATTTTCGAGAGGTATAATATAATATATTATATTATACTAAGATTTATTAAATTGGTTACATGTGAGTGAATCCAGCTCTTTTAAATATTAAATACTATGGTAATGTGTATAAGTGGGGCCACTTCAGGGCTTCGGGACTCTGGGGCTCAGGGAGATTTGAGTATAAAAGATGTGTTGGGGAGTCGGAGGAGTTGAATCTCTCTCTCTCTCTCTCTCATCTCAAATATTAAATGTCATCTTAGGGGACATTGTAAACCTAGGCACATTTTCCAAAAAAGTGTAATATAATATATATTAAATTAGTTTATCATGGTATTTGTAGGTGATAAAGTACCAACCCTTTTCCCTTTTTAATTTAATATTTAATGTGCAATAACGTCTGAGTGTGGACCCTTCAGGAATTCAGGACTCCGGAGCTCCAACAATTTGGGACTCCGGGATGTTTGGGGTAATAGAATGAATAAGCAAAAGGGACGAAGGCCCGAACCTACCCCTCTGTATTCCAATGGTTTCATAAATGTTATAATAAATATTAAACGTAATTTATTATATTGTATGATAATACAATTTCTTATATTTTCATAAACGAATAATACAAGTGGGACCCTCTTCGGAGCTTCGGCATTCGGAAGATTTGGGTAGGTTCAATAAAGCATGATGAAGAATTTCGCCAAAGTTTGGAGGCTTAAGTATTAATGGATATTGATAATCCTAAGTGATCCTTTGATATATTTAATCATATTATAATATAATTAATAAAAAAACAAATTTGTAATAATAAATATCAAATTGAATATAGTTAATCATTTTCCCCAANTTAAACCTGGGTGAGATTTTCGAGAGGTATAATATAATATATTATATTATACTAAGATTTATTAAATTGGTTACATGTGAGTGAAGTCGGCTCTTTTAAATATTAAATACTATGGTAATGTGTATAAGTGGGGCCACTTTAGGGCTTCGGGACTCTGGGGCTCAGGGAGATTTGAGTATAAAATATGTGTTGGGGAGTCGGCGGAGTTGAATCTCTCTCTCTCTCTCTCTCTCTCTCTCTCTCTCTCTCTCTCTCTCTCTCTCATTTCAAATATTAAATATAATCTTAGGGGACGTTGTAAACCTAGGCACATTTTCAAAAAAAGTGTAATATAGTATATATTAAATTAGTTTATCGTGGTATTTGTACGTGATAAAGTACCAACCATTTTCCCTTTTTAATTTAATATTTAATGTGCAATAATGTGTGAGTGTGGACCCTTCGGGAGTTCAGGATTCTGGAGCTCTGACAGTTCGGAACTTTGGGATGTTTGGGGTAATAGAATGAATAAGAAAAAGGGACGAAGGCTCGAACCTACCCCTTTGTATTCCAATGGTTGGATAAATGTTATAATAAATATTAAACGTAATTTATTATATTGTATGATAATACAATTTCTTATATTTGCATAAACGAATAATACAAGTGGGACCCTCTTCAGAGCTTCAGCATTCAGGAGATTTGGGTAGGTTCAATAAAGCATGATGACGAATTTTGCCAAAGTTTGGAGGCTTAAGTATTAATGGATATTGATAATCCTAAGTGATCCTTTGATATATTTAATCATATTATAATATAATTAAATAAAATTATATTATAATATAATTAACAAAAAAACAATTTTGTAATAATAAATATCAAATTGAATATAGTTAATCATTTTCCCCAATAAATAAATAAATATGCATACATACATACATACATACATACATACATACACACACACACACACACATATATATATGAAATTACATGAAAATTCGGTATGGATTTGCGTGTCGGGGAGGGATTGAATTATATACCTTAATTAAGGTTAATAAACTTAAGGATATTATGGAGAAATTAACCTCATTGTGTTATAATATAATTACTTATAATTATTATATGAGTAATTTATTGAGTTAGTGCTAAACTACTTATAAGGGGGGGAAAGAGAAAGTAAAACCTTAGTAATTACTAGGCCATGAGTATTAGGCTAAGAAAAAAATAATTATTGGATAATTAGTTTGTGGAGAATAATTATCCTTAATGAGGTTTAAGTATTTAATTACCAAAGAATGGTATTCTACGAAATGTTAATTAAGTATTTTAATTGGACTATAGGAGAGGGACAAATGTCATCCTCTAGTCGAGCAAGCCTAAGAGCCTATGGTGACATGGAGAATTGATGTTGACTAAGAACATCAGTGTGATGGCACATGTTAGTCTTCAATGAGTTGACAAGTTGAATGAGGTCCATTAGGATTGGTGAAACTTAGGTGTCAAATAGATCCTAACTGTAGTTCGAGATATCTGGCATGCATCAAAACTGTCCATTGAGAGAAAGGGAATATTCCTTGATACCATATTCATCAAAGGTAAGAAAAGAGTGTGTTGGGAGAAGGCCCACGTTACGATGGATGTAGGTTTGCATGGATCGAAGTTCCACTGTGGCAGGCTAGGCTAGTACCACATCAAGACCAGGGTCTCGCCACATCAGTTGATGTGGACAATGTGAGGTCACGAGGATGCCACATGGAAGTAAGAGACATGTTTCCTATGTAAACCAAGAACTTCATAATTTTGTAACCCTCGTCCCAAAGCTCAGTTATGAGTGAACATACTATATTGGAAAGCTCTTGATAAGGGTCTCGCCACATCAGTTGATGTGGACAATGTGAGGTCACGAGGATGCCACATGGAAGTAAGAGACATGTTTCCTATGTAAACCAAGAACTTCATAATTTTGTAACCCTCGTCCCAAAGCTCAGTTATGAGTGAACATACTATATTGGAAAGCTCTTGATAAGAAGAATATGATAGAGTTGTGATAGAGAAGATTTGAGATGATTGAGAAAAGAGAAAAATTTACACCCCATCCCTTAAAAAGGTACTTAAGGGTCGGGTGTGTCAAAACCTACCCCATTGTTTGGGGTACATGGGGGATAGCAGGTCCCCATCCGAGGGTTCATAGGCAAAGCCCTTCATGAAAATTTTGAAAAAATTGCCTTGTAAAATATTGTAATCTTGTAGTCAATCTACACCATTCATTATAAGGTCGTAGATATGATGGTAGAATTTATGTTAGGGTTTTCTCCCAAGAAGGAAACCCTTTTTTTGTATGAGGGATTTGTATTATAGTTGTGTATGAGAATGAATATTGTATTTTAAGAGAGGATACTGTGAGAAAAAGAAGAGGAAGTTACAATGTGTGTTGTAGGTTGTATCCATTCATTTCCTAGATAATAATAAAGGAAGGACTAGAAATTTCTCCATAGACGTATTCCATATTGGGTGAACCTGTTGGTGAAAAAGTATTCAGACCAGGGTCCTTCTTAGGTTACCAACAAAAGGTACCGAAGTATTCTAGAGCATTGGAATTTTCATCTTCCTGGGAGAGAAGAAGTCTCACCCGAAGCGCAACCGAGACATGAAAGAGAGGGAAGGGAAAGGAGAATACTTAGACAGACCTCTAAGTTATCAAGACTCATTGTAGTCTTACGCAAGATTGACTAAACTTGTAACAGTTCTGAGGAATTCCTAACCGGAAAATAAACAAAAAGATTTGCGTTGTCATTCATAAAGAATCATTTAAGTATATCATACATAAAGATGATACATAAAAACATTTCATTCATGCATTAGGACACACAGAACAACATTCCATTCATACATTAGGACACAATAAACAAGGTATAGCTTCAAAATTTGGGTCTCCACTTATATTAAAGATACCAAACTATGATACATTGATCGTCTCGTTCTTACCTAGATCTCCAAATATTAGATATGCTACAGCATAGATCATTACATTAGTGACTCTTGTTACAACATCAGTTTTGGAAAACAACAATAAAAGTAATAGTTCTGGACTAACATCCTAGGAAATAATAACAACACTATAGCTCATTCATTAACCCTTCATTAGCCATTAGCCATTCATTAGCCTATCATTAGCCTATTACAATCACATCGGTCTCATATAAATAATCTGATCTTGTTGATTCAGAACTCGAGAGTTATTTCTTTTATTGATCTTGTTTCAACTTCTTTCTTCAAAGTTGATGTTGCATTGTCCCTCTAACCACTTTATGTTTCTTTCTTTTGTCCATTGTCCAAATCCTCAATAGCTTGCGCAACTTCTACTCTCCAAAATGAAGCTGCAATGTGTTGTGAGAAACTTCTATTCAATAAAATGAAGGGCCCAATAGGCTCCAACCACAATCCTTGACTCGCCCCGAGTCAAGTATTCAGGTTTTCCATGGTCTCTAGGTTGGCTTGTTTTTCTTTCTTTCCTTCTAGTTCTGAGTTTCTTTCACTTTCGACTTGGGTTGTTTCTTCTTTCTCTTCTTCAAACGAAGGGCCCAACTCAGGTATGAGTTTGAGGGCTCTCTTCCTAACCTCTTGAAATTTATCAACTTTGTCCTGCCACTTCTTGGGAAGCAGTGATGCTTCAACAACAAATTGTTGAGTGGCGTTTGTGATGCACTCTTTTGTCTTTGACGCAAATAAGGAGTTCCATTCTGAGTCAACAATTGCATCGAATTGATGCATTTGTAGGTATATTGTCTGAACTATAGTTCGAAACTCTCGTAGCTCTTTCTTGGCAACAATTTGGGTTTCATATAATGCATTCAACTCATTGTTCGCTTGCTGGAGTTTGTCGAATTTCTCATGTTGTTCCAGTGGATCCAGGGTACCACTTGCTTCTTCGTTAAGCGCTTGGATCTTTACGCACACGTCCTCTAGTGTTTTGTTGTGTCATGAAATTATTCCCATCCAATTTCTTACCTCTCTGAAGATATGTGTGCATTTGACAGTCCATTTGTGCAAGGTTGATCTTGCATTGTTCCCTTCCAAGACAATTTTCTCCATTTTCTCTTGGAGCTTCTTCGGTTGCAATTCAAATTATTTCTTGTTGTCTCATAGTTGTGCCTCAAGGATTTCTTCTCTTTCTACTAGTTCTGACCAAGATACATGAATTAACTCTATCTTCTCCACAAGCTCGCTTGTTCTTTTGGACTCTGGCAGTTGAGGCGTTGTCTTCTTGACCGTTGTCCAGGACACTGTGAGTTTTTCTTTGACTTTTTCCACCTTATGTTCTACCTGAATCTTTGAGTATTCCTCCTGCACTTTTTGTCTTTGCACAAGGAGTCCTTCTTGTTTCCAAATTTTTTCTTCTCTTTCCACCTACTAGATCCTCTGCTCCAGTTGTTAAGATGAGGATCTAATTATTCCTACCAACTGCATTGTTGGTAATTGCGCGAGCTCGCCCGATGAAGGAGCAGAATCTAGGGGTACTCGGACTTGCAGTGGTAGTGCACTGGCCATCGACTGTACGGAGAGTGTCTCCACCTCTTCTTCTCCTGGGGATGGAACTTGCAGCTGATGTGAAAGTCAAGCCTTCAGTTTTGTTGGGAATTGAGGAAAAACTTAGTTCTTGGCTAGGCAAAGTTGCAACAATTTCGCACAAAATTGTGGGTTCTGGAAAACTAGTTCCAGTTGTTCTTACAAATATGTTGTGCTCTATTCCGATGAAGTTTTGGGTTCCTTTTGAATCATTTGTGCTTCTGCCTCTTTCTGTACTATTTTTGTGGTTCCACTTCTGTGGATGGAAATCTCAACATTGATTGTTGAGAGAGGACGTTGAGTGCTTGGAACTTGCGATAATGGAACAATTTGACTCTCCATTGAAGAAAGAGTGCCCTGAATGGGTACAAACGGAGCGATTGTTTGGATCGAGGCTTCAGGGCTCAGAGTAATGTGTTCGGGTACATGTGCAGGTGGGTCGAAAAAATCCAACTACATGGGCTCAGGCGAAATGGGTTGGGGTTGAACGTTGGTGTCTTGTGGTGACGATGGGGATTGTGGGGGCGATGGGGGTTGCTTAGTGATTATGGTTGTGGATGTAGTGGTATCTGGTTCTAGATCATCTTGGATGTCAATAATTGTTTGAGCAACTTGAGTGATTGCTCGAGTATGAGGTATGGCTAAGGATATTGGCTGGGGGTTCATAATTTTCACAGGGGAGAGCCTTATCCTAGGTTTCTTAACTAATGGATCCCCTATGAAAGAAGAGGTGAGGATGTCATTGACATATTTACCTGATAGCACAACTTGGTCTAGAAGCTACGCAAACATAGGCAACATCCTCTTCTTGTGTTCCATATTTTCTGAATCCTCTTTGTCTTCTGAGTCCGTCAACATCTGGACCTTTTGTTTCTTCTCTCTTGGGTCGAAACTTGGCCCTACTCCTTCTTCCTGCCCCTTTTTCTTCAGGAGCTCTGTAGGAAAGAGATAGTGCATGACATATTTTCATGGATTGCGCTTGACACCAGTCCACAACATGAATTCTTTGTCAAATTTTTCCTCATCTAGGTAGAAGGGGAGCAACCTTGAGTGGAAATCTTCTGACTTCGTATGCCTCGGCCAAACAAGAGTGTTTTGGCAGTTCAAGCCAAAGGCAATATTCCAAGTGTTTAGGTTCAACAACTCTTGTGGTATGTGCCAACTTTGAGTTGTGTCAATCAATAGATTGTAACACTATGAGAAAGTGTCATTGTTGAATTCCTCATTCTCATAATCTGACCTTGAGTGCTAAGGTTCAAACATTTTGGCAAGGTGACATTTTTCCGCTAGTGCCAAATGTCTCCCCATGGGTGGATTCCATTTCCACATGGAAAACACTAGTAGTAGGTATCCATATGTAATTGTTCTTCCTTTCTCCTCATCTTCCTCACAAGCTACCAGGAGTTCCTCTAGTAGGTAGCTGCACCAATTGAATACAACTCCGTTTGTGCAAAAATCGCCTACTGAAAGAGTGTCTAAGGTACATTCTCCCTTGTAGTAGGAATGCATGAACTTACTTGCAATTACATAGCAGGTCGTCCGAACTATTTCTGGAATAATTGGGTCAACCTTTGTTGTTCGTCCACCTCTCTATGTGTGGAAATTCTCATATAGGCTAACCTCTCCTTTCTTTTTCTCATTCTTGCTCGAGCCTTTGAATCCTTTGGAGACATCCTCACCCTTGAGAGATAAGATGATGAGATGGTGGATATCATCTGCATGAATCGGATACCTCTAGTCGAGCCATAGTCTTCTGTCATGCACTCGGTTGATCAGAAATTTTGTGCAGCGCGTACCCTCACCAGTAGTTCCGAAGACCGGTAAGTCTCTGAGGTGCATGATTGTGGAGTTGAACATGTTGATAAATGCGGGCTTGGGGACAAATTTCATGTCTCCAATGTCATTTGGAACCAAGTCCTACAACACGTCAATGTTCATCTGTGGAAACAACACTTTTTCTACCAAGTGAAGGTCCAAAATCTTTACTTACATTGTCTTTCCTTTGACATCCCCGAAGATATTGATCCGAGGATCATATGGTTCATCTAGGATTTCTTATTTGGGAGTTGAACTCTGGCTTCATGTTCCTCTTGGAATTGTAGCTCTGAAGTGCCAATATGTTGGATAAATTCGGGTCGGATTTGTGACAGGAGAACGAAAATCTCTGAGGGTATGCGCGATTGCAGAAAATTCAAAATATAGCTAACTGTGAACTGTGATTCTTTCTCATGCATTCACAGGGTATTATAACTAGATAACTGGAAATATTTTGTCATCTCCCATAAATACACTCATGATTAGGCCATAAACGTGTTTTTAGGATTAGGTGTCCAACGGAACGGATAACGGGGTAGGATCTATCAACTGATCTTGGATTTTAATGAACGGACTAACAAGGATGTGGTCAAGCTGAGGTGTTTATCCTTTTAAAAGATAAGAAGCAGGGCAACGATATTGATTGCATCTGCGTGTATCGCACCTTATGGCATAATGAAAAGTTATGATGGGTTATGGTGGCTGCCATAAAGCGTATGACTAGACTAGATGCGAGTGGCACATGGGATGAGATCAAGCTCGAATTTTCCCTCCCTTCGAACACAATGGGGGCCCTCATCATATTAAATGACTTCATTTAATGAAATGGTGGCTCTTCTGATCATGTGCGGCTAAGTAAGCAATTCTACGCAAAATCAACGCTTAGACTAAAAAACAATATATGTCATGGTGCATTAAATGCACACTCCAACGTTTATTAACTTAATTAAAGAAATTGCAGGAAATGAAAATCTAACTACTGTACATGCTCCTTTGGACTGGAGAAACTATGATTTGGCTCAAGCATGAGAAATGTAAGGTTTTAGGAGGGCACCATTCACCCATCCTGGCCAAAGGATACCATCTAGTTGCACGATCCTGACTACACCAGAGTGTCAGATTTACGCAACTATGAATGTACCCAACCAATGCATGTGCAACTTGTTTGGATGTTTCTGATATCGGTTTTCATATAGGAATACCTTATCCCCTTTTGCAAATATTTTGGACTTAATGTGCCTATCATGCCAATATTTATGTTTGACCTTCTCAACTTTCTGATGAAAATCCACTAGAAATATTGCTTCCTCAAGTTCTTGCAAGTCTGCAATCCTCTGCGCAATTGATTCATCATGTGTCATGTGTGAAGCCTATGCTATATAAATACTAGGGGTGATAAATTATGTAGGTACAACAACTTATTTCCCATAGACCAATTGAAATGGGGTATACCTGTGTAACTTCTTTGTGGTAGTTTTGTTAGCCCACAAGACTGTTGGAACTCTATCATCCTAGTCTTCCCGGTTTGCATAACATACTTTTGTTAGTCCTCTTTCCATAATTTTATTGAATGTTTCTATTGCGCCATTAGCTTGTGTATGGTAGGGACTGCTCTTATGGTGTTGTATAATAAATTTGGTTGTCAACATTGTGATTGTGCTGCTGATAAAGTGACTACCTTGATAACTGGTTATACTTCTAGGACATCCAAACTAAGTGATAATGTTCTCGAAGATAAATATAGTAGATGTATCAGTAGAATAGTCTTGAACTTCCTATTGCTTCATCCCATCTTGTAAGGTAATCAGTTGCGGTAATGATGTATCTGGCATTGGAGTGTTTAGTTGGGGGGTTGATCGGTCCAATAAAATCAACATCCCACTTCTCAAATGCTTGAAGTTCTCTGACTGGATGAAGGGGTAATTCATCTATGTGTGACTTCCTACTCTCTGCAAAGTGTCACAAGATCTAGCATATTCCTTAGCATCTTTAAATAACTTGGCCCACCATAATCTAGCTTGAAATACCTTCTGTGTAGTGACCTTACCTCCAAAATGTCCTCCTGAAACTCCATTGTGGCATTCCCACAAGATATCCTTCCTTTCATGGTTCAAGACACATCTCCTAAGGATGTTTTCGAGTCCCAATTTGTAAAGTTTCATGGCAATCAATTGATAGTTTGTTGTGCGAACCACCATATGTTGCTTCTGGGTTGCAGAGTACATTTCTGGGTAGGTCCCTATACTGAGGAAGACAACAATGTCTTCAAGATACTCTGGAATGGCCTCAATGTAGAATAGGTTCGTGCCTGGGAGCTGATCATCCAATGCTCCACCACTTTCCCCTGACTCCAACCTGGAAAGATGATATGGACCTACATTGCACCTTCCTGGTTTGAAAATTAATTCAAACGAAAATTCTTGAAACAACAGTATCCACCTGCAAATTCTTCCTTCGAGTACTTGTCTATTGACTAGGTACTTCAATGCAGAATGGTCAGTGAAAAACCTGAAATGCAAGCCTAAAAAGTAGTGCCTAAACTTTTGTAATTCATAAATCATAGATAAACCTTCCTTTTCAGTGGTTGTGTAGTGCGCTCATCTTACGATATTTTTCTGCTGGAAAAGTAGATAATATGGTCCATATTCCCATCCCCTAATTATGCTAAAATGGCTCCCAGGGCAATGCCTAATGCATCCACATGTACATGGAATTCAATTTCCAAATTGGGAAATATCAATATATGTGCACTACTTAGTTTCTCTTTGAGAATGTTGAATGGCTTGTCACACTCTGGTGTCCATCGAAACAGTTTAGACTTCTTCAACAATTTTTCAAGGGGTGTTGTAATAGTTGCATATATTTTGATGAATCTGTGGTAATATCCCATATGTCCCAGTGTGGAGCGCAACAATTTGGCACTTGTAGGTGGCGGCATGTTCATAATGACTGCAACTTTATCTAAGTCTACCCGGACTCCTTCTCTGCATACAATATGGCCTAACATATTTCCATGAGGTACACAAAAAATACACTTTCTTAGATTTATACATATCTACATTTCACGACATCTATCAAACATTAACCGGAGTAGCCCAACATGATCTTTTAACAGGTTGTACATCGTCCAATCATCCATATAGACTTCTACAAATTGGTGGATGAATTATTGAAATGTTGCTATCACAATTCAAGAGAAAATTGTAGGGGCTTTCTTCAAAACAAAGGGCATTACATTTTATGCGAATGATCCCCATTCGATTATGAATGTAGTCTTCTTCTTGTCTTTCTCTATGATTCTGACTTGATGATATCTTGTGAATCCGTCTGTAAATGAATAGGTTTTTTTCCCACAACTTGATATAATATCTCATAACTGAAAGGTGTTGGAAATAGATCATGCACACATGCAGAATTCAGACTCCTTTAATCCACGCAAACCCGAAAGTATTTTGTGTCTTTCTTACTCTGGATATCTATGGGGCTAATCCATTCTACTTCTTCAATTGGGAAAATAAGTCTCGCCGCAAGCATTTTGTCCACTTATTTCTTAACCTTTTCTTTTATTCTAGGGTTGAGGCGGTATGGTCTGTGCTTCAAAGGTATCAAGTTGGTTTTCAAATCTATTTTCATTTCTCCCATGGCTCATTTTATGCCTTTTAGTTCTAAGAACATTTTCAGAAACAAGTCCACATACTCCCACAACAAATTATGTACTTCATTCATAGCTTGCTCATCCCAATAGTCTCCTATAGAATCTATCTTAGGATTCTCTATGCTCCCTATATTGAATTTTCACAACTTCAGTGGGTGATTATAGGAGCTACAGGTACGACTAGGTATGGTATCTTGAATCTCTCTACTGCCTTAAGTTTCTTTAATGTCTAGGTTTCTAAGCTCTTCTAAATCATTAGTTTTTTCTAGGTCTCTCTCAACTTTACAACAAGGTACAATTATCTTATCAATTTCAAGGCTCAACCTAGACTGAAGAAAATGAACATGTTCATCACATATTACTGGACTTGATCTCTTTTTACAAATGTCAGTCAAAATCATTTCCATGATTCTTTGAAGGGTTGTGTTGAGCTCAGGGTACTCACTTGTAAAGGATAAATCCTTGCAAAACTGTTCTTATAGGGTCTTCCAACAATTCGTTTGTCTTCTGGTGTCTTCAATGACTCCTCATGTATATATCAGGCCTTTGGAATAGGCCCCAATGAATGGAAAAATACATGGACCCATAGGTGATAGGGTACCTCCGCAACTCTCCACTACTTTAAGCAATGTTCAATATGCACCCAAGGGTCAGATCATCCATCGAACAGTTGTGCATCTTGGAAATCTATCTTCATTTCTTATTTCAATCGATTCCTCCTTTGGGATCAACATTGGATGGATTTTTTTGCGTCCTCCCACTCCATAATCTAGGCTTTATGAGTGGCCCACCATCTAGTGGGGTTATCCTGCAAGGCTAAGTCAAGAACAAAGATCCTTTGCTCCATCAATATATTTTCTTCCATGTTGGCGAGAAAATTGTGTACCTCTGAGGTACCATTGTATGTAGGGGTTTCTCTGACCTCATTTCCAATCCATATTGTTTCTCTAATAGTTTTACATAGCCTTGATAATCTCTCATATGAACCTTGTTGCCAACTGTCAAATGCTACTTCTGAATCCTCATCAGCAGACTGTATGCTTCTCCAAGTTACCAATCCATCTGTAGTAGGATTTATGTAATCCAGTCTCGTGCATGTTATGATGGTGTATAATTGGTCAAGGGCCTCTGACTCCATACTATGGTCCATTGGTTCAATATATCTAAGCCCTAGACAAATATCTAAGGGTTGAACTAATTTTATCATGTCTGCTTCAAATGTCACGGTGTCCCTCTTTAGATCAATGATAGCATAGTTGTCATATTCCCATTCAATTCCGAGCAGAGAAGAGTAGGGGTCCTTATCTCCCATGATTTCAATTACCTCAACATCAATTGTGGTCTTAACTCCCACAACATCTATTTCCACATTTTCCTGCCTTCCTACTGGGAAAATACAGTATTGATTTTCCATTCTCAATTGGATGGGGGAATATACTAACTGAGGTTTCCCCAAAGATTCCTAGGTCTTTTTGGGTAGGATGTTGACATCTGATTTCAAATCTAGCATGACATATTTTATTTCAAAATCATTTAACTCGGCTTCTAACCTAAATTATTTTCCTGTTCACACCTTTCTTCTTTGTATTCTTTGGGTATTATTCTTAGGGAGGTTAGTCATTACTATGGCTTTTGGGGTTACCTCATTTCCTAGTATCAAGTACAGGGTGTTCCACAACATCCCAATAAGTTGGTCATCCCCTAGGATATCAAATAATAACTGAAACCAAAGGTTGGTTACACTTTGATACCACTCAAGGTGTCTTCTTGGAATTGCATGAGTCCTAGGTGTTGGTGGTGAGGTAGGGGCTTGCTCAAGGTTAGGTTGAGAGGAAAATCTAGGAGGATTCTCCATTACTTCTGGAGTGGGGATACTCTTAAATATTTCTATTTCATTTTTGAAAAACAACTTTTGTTTCATAGGATCATACCTGTAATCTTTGGGAATAGATTTATGAATCTTGGGATGACTATCGGCGTCTACCCCATTCTTTTATCCTCTGCGGGTGATGATGTTAATCTTTGGTAGTTGTCCCTCAATTCCTCTTTTTAATTCTGAGCTTATGATATTATCTCCTCATTGACGAACTCGATCTTCCCACTTCGTGAACATGTCTGGGCAGTCTTCAATTGCATTCTCATTATTCCTCCAATAAGAGCACCATGGTCGTCTTGTGTGAGGGTAGTATCTTGAAAAATGACCTTTTTTGTTTCAATTGTAGCATCAACTCATCCCTCTAGATCCATTTCTCCCTCCTCTAAATCCACCTCCATCCCCACCTCCCTGACCTCTTCCAGGTCATGGGGGGGTTTCATTTAATCTGAACGTTATTCAGTCCAATATATCAACAAGGGCATTCAATTATCTACATTGATTTGTGGCATGGATCATAGATGTGAAAAACTCATAGTATATTGTATTGGGCGCAGTTGTGTACCTCTGCATAATAGGACACTACCTCATCTTATGTCCATGTGTCTAAAAAATCTCACAATACTCCGTTGTCTTAGAGGTTTGAGTGCATGGACAAGCATTGTATAGCCCTAGATTATGGAATGGTGGAGTCGTAGATACTTGTGCGACTCCTCTCGTGGATCCTGAAGAAGGTCCCATCAGGTTTTGAAGAGGTCCCATTCCCTTTATGCGCAGGCATTCATTTTCCAGATTCCCTTCTGTGTAGCATCCTGTGCACCAAACCTGAGGTTGTCCTGGTCTTTGTGTGGTTAATTCTTGAATATTTTCCATTAGCGCTAATATTTGTCCCTAAAGTTGTGACAAATGTGAATCTATTGGCAGCCTGGTCATTCTCATATTCCCCAGATAACCTGCCATGGCCTTGATCTTCATCAACTATTCCAAGGCATCTGTTAATGTGGATATTCGTTCTTGCATTAAAGGAATTCTTGTCAGAGGTAGTAATCCTTGGATGTACCAATCCCTCTGTTGATATTCGTGAATTGGAAGTGCTAGCCTCCCAATAACATCCTTAATTTTATTCCTGTACTCCCAGGAAGATTCTCCTTCTCTTTGTTGAATGTCTCGCAACTCAAAGAGATCTTGTCTCTCTGACTAAGGTAGTTTGAATTCGGCGATGAACTTCAAATTAACTTGGCCAAGGGTGAACTCTTTTCCTAGCATCCCAGGTTCAATAGCCTTCATATACCATTTGAGAGCACAACCCCTTAAGGTAGTCTGAAATTTTACTAACTTATTTGCATCGAGAGTCCCTCTGGACCTCCAGATGGCTTCACATAAGAACCAATGTTTCTCTACCTATTTTTCCTCCTTACCCCAGAATTATGGGTATTAGGCAATCGATCCTCCCATATGTCCAGCCATTGTGGGTCTCACTACTCCTATTAAAATAAAACCTAACTGTCTTGGTTGTGATATGCCTGGGGATCCCAATATTCTCCCAGCTTTTACACTTATGGAATGAGTCTAACTAAATGGATGCGATGGAATAGAAATAGAATAATTAGGCGGTGTAGAATTTACCATGGGTATAGAGGAAACCCAGGGGATGGGCGATTCGGGGTTGGTTCTAATGACTTCTAGGCGAGTTTATTTGATTTAGGGGGTCTCCTTCTCTTCCTCTGCATCATCCTTCTTTGCCTAGTTCCCGATGTTTCCTGATGTCAGGGATGAATCTTCTTCATCTCCTGCAAGGTCCAGACCTTCTTCATCTTCCCTTGCTTCTCCACATTCTTCTTCTAGTCCACCCATCTGGGAACTCCTTCCTCTCTATGCTTCTCTCTGATGCAATATTAGAATGTCCAGTCTTTATTGTCTTCTCAACTTCCTCAACTCTTCCTTCTTTATTTCATATGTTCCTCTTGATCTGATTTCGTTCTGCATCACCTCATACTACTTTGTTACTTTCTTTAATTTTCCACACCATCACTTCTCAACGATGGTGAATCTTCTTAAGGCTCGCTCATTTCTTACATTCATTTCTTGATCTTCCCCCATCTGTTAAAGAACCCTTTCCCCTTCTCAGGTCATGTCATACCCCAAAATAACCCTACCCCAAGCATAGGTGTTTAGGTTTCCATCTCAGTTGAGGGAATAGTTATCATCCCCTCCTCCATCAAGAATACATTGATCCACAGGGTAATTTCCCTCAACAATCTTTCGTGCACACCTTTCTTGAAAATTTATTCCACGCATGAAAAATATTGTTGATTCTTGGCTGCAAATTCAACAATGTATGCTTTAAGAGTCGTATCAACCCAGAAATCGACTGCTCACGTGATATGGTGATCCAGCTGATGAAGTGTTGTGATCTTCTCTCTATCCGAAGTACAGGTCTTCTTGACACATTCTTGGAATTTTGGATCTTCTTGGAGCCTATCTATCCAATGGAATAGTTCTTCTGGAAATTTAACCCAAAATATCTCATATTGGTCCCTCGATCTTTCTGAGTAAAAGAAATAATATCTTGTAATCCTCTCGCTTTTACCTTGTAACTCTGCTTCCTTCCGTATAAGGAATCACAATTTATTTCCACCATTTCCCAATCTCATGTAAATTCTAACCTTGTACAATATCTACTACAAAGTGATATTCAGAAAAGAACAGAAAAGATACAATGGCAAATACAAACATTACACAAAGATTTTTCACCTGGAAACCCAAACCGGGAAACCAACATATATTATATTCATACATTGTGTTACATTGTTTACAATACAATATACATATAGGAGCCAGCGGCATCCAAAACCCTAACCCAATGACCTGGATTAGTCCAAAAACCCTAATTCCTTAACCATAAATAGAAAACCATCATCAAAAAACCATGTGTCGAAAAACCACCTAATATCATGTGGTCCTGGAAATATGTCGTCCTGGTAATATGTCGTCCCGGAAATATGTCGTCCTAAAAAAAACAAAAAAAAACAAATTGCAGGGGTGTTGCCCCCAAACCCTCGTGCGGGGGACTCTGCCCCCCTGCACGCCCCCTCTAACCCCCCTGCACGCCTGGTGCAGACGTTCATACACTACTACTTGTGCAAAGAATATAACACATACCCAACATTCTCCCACTTGTTGTTTTCTTTGCACACATGGGGTTATAGGGTTAC
Source organism: Picea engelmannii (assembly GCA_009831015.1). Lineage (NCBI taxonomy): Eukaryota > Viridiplantae > Streptophyta > Pinopsida > Pinales > Pinaceae > Picea > Picea engelmannii. Next base: position 85,896 of record ML798298.1, on the reverse strand, counting down.
ATAGTCAACAATCTAGGGCAGCAATGCCCATGGATCCTCTACACCAAGATAACTTCTCAGTGCTCACAGATTTTGTTAATGAATCTGCAACATTATTCAAAGTTTCCACCTTCATCAGTGATACTTTCTTTTCTTCAATCATGTCTCTTACAAAGTGATATTGAACATCAATGTGCTTTGTCTTTGAACGATAAGCAGGGTTCTTTGCCAAGCAAATTTCACTCTGATTGTCACACTCTATCCTTACAGCTTCTTGTACCAACCCAATACCTAAACACAATCTTTGTAACCATCCTGCTTCCTTACTTGCATGAGTGGCTGCCATGTATTCAGATTCTGTAGTTGAAAGTGCCACTACAACCTGTCTTTTGCTCACCCAACTTATTGCTCCTCGAAACAGGTTAAACACATACCCGCTTTTGGATCTCCTATGATCCAAATCTCCAGCCCAGACTGCATCCACAAACCCATGTATATCGACCACTCTATCCAATCCAAGTCTTCCTTCGTAGCACAATCCATAGCTAGCAGTGCCACGCAAATACCTGAAAACCCTTTTTACTGTTGCCTAATGCTCCTTCCCTGGTTTTGACATATATCTGCTCAAAACTCCCACTGCATGTGCAATGTCTGGTCTAGTACATACCATTGCATAAATCAAACTACCAACTGCACTCGCATATGGAACATGAGACATGTCCTCCTCTTCTTCATGTGTCTTGGGACACTGATCCGCAAATAACTTTACACCAACAGGAATAGGAACCTTAACCGGTTTGCATTCCTGCATATTAAACCTCTGCAATATTGTCTCGACATATTTTCTCTGATTTAACCAGAGTTTCCTCCTTTTTCGATCTCTTTTAATTTCCATGCCTAAAATAAAATTTGAAGCACCAAGATCCTTCATGTCGAATTTAGAGGACAACTGATTTTTCACATCTTGGATAATCTCCTTGTTGTTTCCTATCAACAACATGTCATCCACATACAAGACCAAATAAATCAAATGATCACCAATTAATTTAGAACACACACAGTGATCCTCTTTGCTTCTTGTGAATCCAAGTCCCAGCATATAAGTATCAATTTTTTTATACCACATTCTTGGTGATTGTTTTAAACCATACAGGAAATTTTCCAGCTTGCATACCATCTCCTTCTTTCCTTTCACAGCATAACCTTCTGGTTGCTTCATAAAGATTTATTCTTCTAGATCCCCATGTAGGAATGTTTTCTTCACATCCATCTATTCTATTTCAAAATCAAATGCAGTAGCAACAGATAACAGAAGTCTTATAGAGGTTAACTTGGCAACAGGAGAAAAAATCTCACCAAAATCAATTCCCTCAACCTGGGAATAACCCTTTGCTACTAAT
>ML798298.1:40568-73835 GCA_009831015.1 Picea engelmannii | reverse complement strand
AGATTCTTCAAATCCCTTCTTTTTCTCAACTTTGGATCTACACTACTTCTTGTAGTGCCCTTCTTTTCCACACCTCCAACATACCCTTCCAAACTTTCCAGGAGATTTAGATCTACCCTTAGACTTAGATCTCCCACTTGAGAGATTAGATTTATTTCTTTCCTGGGAATGTCCTCTTGCAAATAATGCATCTGTGCTATGTCCTTCCATATTCTTTCGTCTCATCTCCTTCAACAACAAGGACGAGAACACTTCTTCAAACTTCAAAGAAGTTGTATTACTACCTTTGGCCACAACCAGACTATCCCACGAGTCTGGTAAAGAACACAACAAACTGATACATTTATCTTTATCTTAAATTTTAATATCAACAGATACTAACTGACTTACCACAGTATTGAAGGCATTCAAATGCTCTGCCACCGAGTCTCCATCTCTCATACTCAAGTTATACAGCTTCTTTCTCAGGAATAGTTTATTTACCAGGGACTTAGACTGATACGACTTCCCCAACTTTTCCCATAAATCTTTGGCTGTAGCTTCCTCTGACACATTCAGTAATACTGAATCGAAGAGACACAGTTGAATTGTTCTCTTTGCCTTCCAATCTGTCTTTTTCCAGTCATCTGCAGAAGTTCCTGTAGGTGTCGTACCTGGATCTACCACGATCCACTGATCTCTGTCCACCAAAAGATCTTCCATCTTGAGCTTCCACAGCTCAAAGATTTTCCCATTAAACTTCTCAATCTCCATCTTCAAATTGCTTGTTATTTCTTTGCACCTGAAAAACAATATCGCAAATCTCCCACTGTAACAAGGCTTATCACAGTCTTGAGCCAAACCCTTGACGACAAAGGCGTCCCCCTGAAGCCAATAAAGCTCTGATACCAAATGTAAATTCTAACCTTGTACAATATCTACTGCAAACTGATATTCAGAAAAGAACAGAAAAGATACAATGGCAAATACAAACATTACACAGAGATTTTTCACCTGGAAACCCAAACCGGGAAAACCAGCATATATTATATTCATACATTTTTTTACATTGTTTACAATACAATATACATATAGGAGCCAGTGACATCCAAAACCCTAACCCAATGACCTGGATTAGTCCAAAAACCCTAATTCCTTAACCGGAAATAGAAAACGATCGGCAAAAAACCATGTGCAAAAAAACCACCTAATATCATGTGGTCCCGGAAATATGTCATCCCAGTAATATGTCGTCCCGGAAATATGTCGTCCCGAAAAAAAAAAAAAAATCTAGAGCACTTCCCCCGAACCCCCGCGTGGGGGGCTCCGCCCCCCTCTAACCCCCCTGCACGCCCAGCGCAGACGCTCAGACACTTCTACTCATGCAAAGAATATAACAGATACCCAACATCTCATATCTATAGATCCGTGGAAGCATTCTCCTCACAGGTTCCCTTTTAAAGCATAGGTCCTGGCAACAGAACAATTTTGTTGGCGCAAAAGTGTTCAAAACAGGGTCCTTCTTAGGTTACCAACAAAAGGTACCGAAGTAGTCTAGAGCATTGGCATTTCATCTTCCTAGGAGGGAAGAAGTATCACCTGAAGCAAAACCAAGACATGAAAGAGAGGGAATGGCAAGGAGAATACTCAAATAGACCTCTAAGTTATCAAGACTCATTGTAGTCTTACGCAAGATAGACTAAACCTGTAAAATTTATGAGGAATTCCTAACCGATAAATAAACAAATAGAGTTTCATTTTCATTCATAAAGAAGAATTTAAGTCTATCATACATAAAGATGATACAGAACAACATTCCATTCATGAATTAAGAAAAAATACACAAGGTATAGATTCAAAATTTCAGTCTCCACTTATATTAAAGATACCAAACTCTAATACATTGATCATCTCGTTTTTACCTAGATATCCAAATATTAGTTATGCTACAGTATAGATCATTACATTAGTGACTCTTGTTACAACATCAATTCTGGAAAACAACAATAGAAGTAATAGTTATGTACTAACATCCTAGGAAACAGTAACAACACTATAGCTCATTCATTAACCCTTCATAAGCCATTATCCATTCATTAGCCTATCATTATCCTATTACAATCACATCGGTCTCATATATATAATATAATCTTGTTGGTTGAGAGCTCGAGATTTCTTTCTTTTCTTGATCCTGTTGCAAATTCTTTTCTCAAATTTGATGTTGTGTTGTCCCTCTAACCACTTTTTGTTTCTTTCTTTTTTCCGTTGTCCAGCTCCTCAACAACTTGCCCAAATTATACTCTCCAAAATGAAGCTGCAATGTGTTGTGTGCAACTTCTATTCAACAAAATGAAGGGCCCAACAAAACCACGTATATTTGTGTCTCAATTTTTATTATGCTCTTCTTCTTTTTTATTTCAACATTACTTTATTTCTCTGCAATCTAATTCCTAACAAAAATGTCTTGGCATCCCATCTGGGTAGACAAGAAATAGGTGAACTAGGGTTTACTACAACGGGTCAATCAGAAGTCTGGGAGATTTCAGTCAATAGAGGTGGTATAATAGTCAAAACAGAGATCAATGGACTAGTCTATGTGAAGGTCAATGGTCAAATCGAAACAAGAACAAATTTCGATTGTCCAGTCAAATGACTGAAAAATGGAATAGGATAACCAATGTTGGAGACAAAATCAAAGGGATCATCCTACATTAATCTAGAGGAGGCATTCAATAATTTAATTCCAGAATACTTCTCATCAAAACATACATTTCATTTGGTAATTATTTTTCCTTTGACAGGATCAAATAGTCTATAGGATTTCGACTCTTCAGAGTATCCCATCATGATGCAAGCATGAATCTTTTGACCCAACTTATTTTAGAAATCATTAGAAACTTGAGTCCATACAACACATCCAAACACATAGAGTTGGTTGACTGGAGGATTCTTTCCACACCATTGTTTGACTGGAGTCATGGAAGGAACAACTCAAGTCGATATGTGATTGAGAATATAGTTTGCACAATACACTAATTCAACCAAGAACCAAGGAGGTAGATTTTTCCTTTTTGACTAAAGTCTAATTATTTTGTTCTACAACACCATGATGTTGAGGTGTGTGAGAAATTGGTCATTGCTAGTCAATACCATATTGAACCAAGTATGCTTCAAAAGGTCGATTTACAGACTCAACACCATTGTCTAATCTCAGGAACTTGATGGTTGTTCCTGATGGTTCGGCCATATTGCTTTTCAACAAAGGTTCTAAACTCCTTGAAGTTTTCAAATACTAGGTTCTTATTCTTCAGAAAATAGACCCATGTGAACAGGGATAATTTTAAGGATAGAAATTTATATTAAAATGTAGAAACCTGGGCTAATCTTACTAGTGCTTAATATTCAAAATGTATAATGTTTGTCGATAGTTTTGTAAAAATATTTAAATTTCTAAGGATTTTATATAGTTTCTATAAAATTTTAGCGATTTTGAAGGTAAAATAATTATATTCTATGGAATTTGGGCGAATCGTTTTTAGAAAAAATGGAATTTGACGAATCACTTTTTGGGAAAAACCATGGAAAATTATCCCATTTGTGAAATTTATCCCCTAAAATCATCTATGCACGTGAAAGGAAAGAAATCATCAATGAAAGTCAAAATATACCTTGCACCTGCCACTGAAGGTAGATTGATGTAGTGGACATCACTGTGAACCAGCTCTAGTAGGTCATGTTCTTTACTAGAGTCCAAAGGTTTCTAATGATTCTTTCCAAGCACATATCCTTTACAAACTCCTTCAATGGGAAACACTTTAGGTAAACCAACAACCATGTTCTGAGTTTTCGATGCCTGTAGACTTTGGAAATTCAAGTGTCTGAGTTGTTCATGCTAAATTCAATTTTTCACATCAGTGTGAGCAACAAGAGTAGTCAGTTCATTTTCATGTTGATTCATGTCAAATAATTTATACATATTGTCCATTGGGTCGAGAATCCCTTTGAAAAAAATCAAACTTCCTTTATTCAAATCACGAACACAGAACTGATATGGCCAAAATTACACAATATTACATGTCTGTGTTAACTAAGAAACAAACAACATATTGGAACTGAGGTTTGGCACATGATAGACATAAAAAAAAAATCCCATGTCAATAGGTAACATCACCATGACCAAAAAAATCTAGAGAAAAATCATTAGTGACATATATTTTCCTCTCCTTAGCTTCATTCAACCATGTAAAGAAGGAGGCATGCTTAGCCATGTGATGAGTGCACCCAAAGTAAACTACCCATTCGTTTTGCATAGAATGAGACAACAAGGAGTGAGAAGTTCCGACTTGGAAGGTGAAATTATCAGTGGGTCAACGTTCAACCAACACATTTCCTTCCAAGTGTTTAATATTTTCCTCTAAATCATCTCTCTTCGTATAGTATACTTTCTCCACATGTCCAATCTTTCCATAGTACTGACATGTCTTCTTCTTTCTACTTTGTTGGGGGGCATATGTATGTCCCTTAGGTTTCAAGTCTTGGCATCCAAGTCTCTGTGTAGAGGTATCAAAATGTACTCTATCCATGGGATCTAACTTTTTATTTCCCTTGAATAAGTGGGCTTGATGTTTACCACCAAGATTTAGTTCTTCAAGCAATCTATGATGATCAGTTATTAAAAGGCCACATAAAGATTCAAAGGTGTAAGCCTTACCATCTTCTTTATTTTCTTTCCATTTGGTGTGGAAATTTGACGTGAACATGTCAAATTGTGTTCTCAAATTCATCATGACCAGCTCGATGATTTTTCCATATTTCTTTTGATAAATATTTCCACATTAACCCAATTTAAAATTGAGTTATTTGAAATGCACCAAATAGTCCTCTATTATGTCAAAAGAATGAATATCAAGAGAGATCAACTCTTTCTCCAACTACATGACATTGTTTTCATCGACCCAGTGAAACAAAAACTCCATCATCCTCAATAGTTGATGAGGGAATTATATTACATTAAGGTGAAACTAAATCTCCTATGATATATAGGTCATGATGACACCCACATCCTCATCCTTCTTTCTATCAACAATGAAATTTGAATGATCATTTGTTGGATATAGAATTTAAATCTTCATATACTACCATAGTCCTTTGATTTTCAACAAGGTTTCCATGTATGGTTCTCATATTGCATAATTTGATCCATTCAGAACAACGTGATCAATATTCAAAGCCATGTTTGATGTCTAGACAAAAAGATATGTTTCAAATGTTCCAATAAACAAACCACCGGCCCAGAGACAATAACACAACAAATACGACTCAACAAGGTTTGTTGATAGTAGGTGAGATTTTAAACCATCAGATTTGATACCATGTTGGGGAAAGGGGTGGAACTTGTAATGAAACAAATAGACAATTCTACAGATAATTGAAGAGGGAATAAAAAAATTCAAAGACAAAAGATGGTGTATAAAGACACCATTACATCACTTAAGCAAAGCACATTGTGATCAAAACATCACAGTGCATATTAGATCTTGATATCTCCATCTGATATCAACTCGATCACTTGATGATAATGACCTAATGGGTTTGTTATTTATAGCCTCAAGATATAACCAACTTCCACATAATGAGGAATATCTACATGTAACCATCGATTGTTAGAGTTGACTCTATCAAATCCTCACTATCGACTTAGTTCAACAAGGATTCTCGACCTGAAAACCTATGTACCCAAATCGAAGTCAATTGTTTAGCTATTTGATCGACCGCCTAACTATTTTCGACTGTTGGTCGACATTCAGACCGACAAGCATGTTGACAACTCGAATGACTAATGTAGAGACGTGGTCGATCATTCAACTGACTATGTCTAGATGTGGTTCAATTTACCGACTGACTAAATCCATGAGATGTGTGATGAACCATAAATACTTGATGTTCCAACAAATATAAAACATTTTTTCCAACTTTCTTGAAAACATGTTGCATCATTAAGATTAAAATGCTTGAAATTCAATTTCAGAAGATGCTCAGTTAGTTTTTCATGCTAGGCTTGTGGTGCTTGTTTCAGGATATATAATGATTTGATAAGTTTACATACCTTCCCTTCTTGTCCCTTCACAACAAAATCTTTTGACTAATACATGACAACATTTTCTTTCAAGTCTCCATTCAATGAATCAGTCTTCACATCGATTTGATGAACTTTCCATCCATTATGTACTACAAAGTAAAATATAGTACACATGATAGCCTATTTTTTGTGGGGGAAAAAGTATCCTCATAATCAATGCCTTATTTATATGCAAATAATTTTTCCATGAGCCTCACATTTTGATTCTTAAGGGAACCATCTGATTTGTATCTTTTCTTGAAGACCCACTTGCAGTCAATTGGTTTGGTTTTGAATGGAGGTTCCACCAACTTCGATGTCCCATTCTTGACGAGAGCATCATACTCCTTTTGCATACCTTATTTCAACTCATCATGAGAAGTGTCTTATTTGAAGGAAGTTGGTTCAAATTTATTAGATAAATTCAAATCACAATCATATGAAACATCCATATCATTTGCATCACATGAATCTAAATTATCTACATCACCTCCATCTTGTCTTGTAGAGATTTTGATTCCTTTCTTTCCAACTTTATCAACATGAACACTTTCAAGTGTCTTTATGAGCCACTTTGGTGGACCTTTCTTAGATGGTCCAGGTTACTCAACTAATTTAGATGGCCTTGAATTATCACAAGATTCAACCTTTCAATCCTCTCAATCACATCATCCAAATGAACTTCATGTTCTGATGAAGTGGATGAAACTTCTTCATGACCAAGATATGGTGCTTGGAAAGGAGATTCCAAAGATTGATCCAATATAGGGATCCACCATTCAAGATGTGGAATAGAATCATCAAATTCTTGATATGTCATTACATGAGTGAATCTATCCAAATGATCAAGTTGTCTCTCAACTTTTTTTGTCATTCTTGGAAGACTCAATAAAAATTACATCTCTAGAAAGAATGAACTTCTTTTTTACCTCATCGTAAATATGATATGACTTGGTGGTATTTGAGTACCCCAAGAAGATACAATTCTAACTCCTTGCATAAAGATTTATTTTTTTCTCTTTGGGATTTAAGGCATTGCAGGTGGAACCAAAGACCCTGAGATGCTTCATTGAAGGATTGTGTCCATACCACATTTCATAAGAAGTCTATTTTCCAAGAGCATGATATGGACACTTTGTTTTCACATAAACTACACATATGACTGCATCAACCCAAACCATCAATTTCACATATTTGAAAAACATCATGGAACAAACTATATGTAAGAGAGTCTTATTCATTGGTTCAAATACACCATTATATTGATGATTGTATGGACCAATGGTTTGATGATTGATCCCATGTTGGTGATGGTATTTTCAAAATAATTAGATGTAAATTCTCTTCCATTATTAGTATGAACAAAGACAATACGATACTAAGCTTGATTTTGGATCCATACATGACAATTTTTAAAAGTTTCAAAATCCTATGATTTATCTTGCAACAAGTACACCCAAAACATATTGGTGTAATCATCAACAAAAGTAATGATATGTCTATTTCCATTAGCAGCGGGAACATGCATGGGGCCACACAAATGAAAATGTATCAATCCAAGTTTTCTACATGCTCTGGAAGTACAATCATTAAATATTTGTTTGTTATGTTTTCCGAGGATACAGGCATCACATTGCTTCAATTTCCTAGGAATAATAGACAAGCCATAAACACCATTTTTTTCAACAAACAAAGGCTATGATAATTAATTTGTCCAAACATATCATTCCATAAGAGACTAGATGGAAATGTAGCTTCATCATGGTGAGAGAGGAATGCAAAATTTCATGCAAGAGCAGATGTCTCTTTCAACTTCAACACTCTTGCATCCTCCACTCCTGTCATAATGACCATGTTGTCAAAATCCTTCCTTATTTCAACTTTTCCACCGAAATATGAATAGAGTGGCCTTGTTACTAAATTTGCACAAGATACAACAAGTTTCTTCATAGTGCAAGAATATAGAGCACATCATGTAGAAGAAAATCCAAGAATATAAACAATTTAATCCTCATGGTGTCAATTCCTGAAGGTTTCAGACTTGATTTATTTGCAAAATAAAATATATCATATATATTGTCACTAAAATATTCAAAGAGTTCTTTCTGTAAGGTCATGTGGCATATTGCACCTATGCAAAGTAGTCATGCATCCGTCCACAAAGAAAATGAAGTGTTAAACAAATCTTCAGTTACTCCAATATTGCAATGGAAAACAATATAATGAGAAAAATTGAGTGCTTTAACTTTCACCAGATATGATGATTTACCTTTGTCTTATTTATGATCCTTCTTGTCTTTGATATTATCCTATGAGATTCTAAATTTATTTTCCTCATGTCCATTCTTCTTACAATGGACACATTGAAGTTCATATTTTTCACCAGGATTGTGCCTATGTGCTCTACCTCTAAAGTTCTTCTTATATATCCTCTATGTAATATCCCAAGACCAAGCCCCAGTTTTCATTGTAAATGTAACATGTTTTATAGGCTAGTGAGCCAAGTGATTATAAGCTAGGAGTCTTATGTGATACTTAGGCCAGAGAGGCTAGATGCTAAAGGCCAAAGAGCCGATTTTTGTATATGTAATACTCATACCATTAATATAATACATCGTTGCGTGTAGACCAGCCACGATAAAAGAGAATGGGGAACTAAGATCCACTAGGTAGGGAAAGGGAAGGGGCTAAGAGGCTAGGAAAAAGGGCTAAGATGGAGGGATTATCTCTAAGGGAATAATATTATATTATTATTTCCTAAAAACTAAGGTTGGACATAACCTATGTTATCCTAAGTTCATGTGGGAAGGGAACGAATTATAGGTGGAGCTCATGCATCTTCATGAATAAAAGAATCTGATTTGGGACATGCAGTTATAATTGGAAAAATCATCATTCTTGGGGTTCTCTACCATTCTTTCCATGCTCCCAATACACTCACACATTCACGCAAGAAGACATTACCTCCATTGTTTACCTCTGAGCATGAATGTACCTATAAAACCTGCACGCATATCTGGAGCCATATCCTGTATTTTTCCTATGATAAATAGAACTCGTAGTCATGTTGGATGGCACAACTCACTAGTATCTACCTGAGCCTATGCTAAACTTGTTTGTTATGAGCAGTGCTTATTCCAAACCTGAAGGCAATTGTTGTTGCCATCACCTTTACATTAGATAAACACTGAAGTTGTTTTCACCTAATCTTTCTACTGGTTATCTGGTTGTGGGAGTGAAGAGGCGGGTTTTCAAGACCATGGAATGAAGAGGCAGGTTGTCATGCCTGTGAGGAACTCTCTCCAGGTGAGAGAGTTTGCTAGAAAAGAAGAAGTAGGTTGCCAGGCCTATGAGCAACTCTCTCCAGGTGAGATAGGTTGTTGGGGAAGTGATTTCTCCTAGAGGGAGCCCATCAACAGCTATAGTGCTCTGAGAATTCATGTCTAGCATATTGTTGAAGCCTTGGAAGGGAAGTGGGGAAGCCAAGGGATTGTTGAGCAGAGAAGGGACACACTTCCTGGGGTGGGACAGGAATGTGGGGAATGAGAGGTTGTAGGATGTGTGTATAAATTGGCTCCTGGGAGGGAATCCTTCTTGATTGACTGTGTAGCAGCCCATTGTCTCAGACTAGCCTAAGAATCTCTTTACCCGGGTGGATTTTAGTCCCAACTCAGAGGTGACCCACTACTGAGAGTGATGAGCAGCGTGGTCTATGACTGGGAGGTTCATGGAAGGTCTGCACACAGTTGTTGGTCTTATACAAAAAGATAAGTACCATTTCTATGTTCATTTACATGTTGTGTATTTGTACATGTCTAATATTTATGATTATTTCCTGTATATGTTGTATGTGTAGGCTTACTGTTATTTACGCATTAATCTATATAGTATAAGAATGTAATTGTTTGTTAAGTTATATATGTATTATGTTCCACAAGAGTTTCTATGTGCCATAGCCTAACATGTATATGGCTGGGTATGTTACATTTTGGTTATCATAATCTCAATAAGATTGTGTTTTAGAGTAGCATGGTCGGGCCTCGGTGGCCGACGTTGTTACAAAATGGTATCAACGCTTGAACAGAGCAGAATTGTAGTCACATTCCCTGACTTGGGTGGTTGGGGATACTAAAAATTGGTATCAGAGCATGAAAGCTTGTTTTTTGGTCGCATGACCGACTTGGGAGGTCGAGGTATGTCACAAATTGGTATCAAATCTTGAGTAGAGTAGAATTTTAGTAGCATGCCCCAGCTTGGGAGGTCGGGGGATGTTACAAATTGGTATCAGAGCTCCAATTTCAACACTGATCCTGGATGGGTCGTGTAAGTGGAAATTAAGCAAACGTTTTAGAGGGAATTGTTGTCGAAATGGACAAAATTTGAATTTCAGAGAATCCATGAGTTCCAAGAGGGCGTTGAGAGAACCTTAACTATGGCAGAAATACCATAAGGTGTAGCGGTTTGAAAAATATAACAAAGGATGGAAACCACAACAACGTCCATGGTATTGGGACACAAAGTTCAAATTTGAGTCATAGGATCTGTTCAGGAGAAGGAAGACCCTTCAAAACCGTCAGATCTAGAAAAAGGAGCATAGTGGTTAAGCATTGAAGTCATGTGAACTTCGCCACTCCGACTGTTTGAAGTTCTTTGTCATAAAAGATGAAAAATACCTGGAGCTCCAATGTTCCATAGTGGATATATGTCATAGATCATTGGGAGAAGTGTTTGACCATTGTATTTGGCCAAGGACAGATCAGAATTGTTAGATCAAGAAAAGATCAGGAGGTGAGGCATAGTGCTGAAGATCAAATCCCATCCATCAGATATGCGTGTGAGCGAATGTGAGTCATAGATCTCACGATAGTTTGGAGGCTCAACACTCTGAGAGAAGTGAATCTTCAATATGCCAGGACTAAAATCTCATGAAGTCCCGAACTCTAGAGTTAATATGGACCGTTTTGTTTGAGGACACATGTCCGGAGATCATCCTATTTGAGAATTTAGCATTAAAGGGATTTGTGGTGTAGTGTGGAGAAGTTTCTCAAAGTCTCGGAGTCCTGGAGTCCCGAAGTTTTGAAGTCCTAAAGTCGTGAAGCACTGGAGTGGTGTGGCCTGCTGACATCGCCTAGGGTGACATGGACACACTTGATGCCTGCCACGTGTCACCATTTTCCATGTTTTTCAAAGACTGTTCATGCTAGTTAGTATATGACACATGTCACTTGTCAGATAGGTCCATGTGTCTATTCTTATTTTCTTCCACATAGCACCCCTTGCTGCTTAGTTACAGACAAAGACTCTGGAAGTTCTCCAATTCAGCGTTAGAAAGGAATGAAGTGTGATGAAGGTGAAACCTGTGAAGCTCCAAAGAGTAGATTAAATCCTCATCGTTGATTGGGAGAGGACACGTGGTAGTAGATCCTGTAGTCTAGAGAATTCAAGGCATAAGAAGTTGGGGTCGAGGACTCCCAAAGGCTGGAGTCCATCTCAAACATTGATTACAATGGACATGTGGTGCCAGATCCCAAGGTTCGGAGACTTGGTACTCCGTAGGAATTGATTTGTAAGTTTCTTTGAGTCGATAACTCCTAAAGGCCTGATTTAATATCAACCATTGATCGAGAGATGATACATGGAGGAAGGAGAGGATCTAATTCAGCACTCCGAGAGATCTATGGAGAGGTGCTTTGGAAATCTCTAAAGCTCGGAGTTGCAGAGAAAATTCTAGTCATTTATTGGGATAGGATACGTGGTAGTAGATCCTACAGTCCAGAGAATTGGCACTTGAGAAGGATTGAGAGTGTGGACACTCTGAAACTCCCTAAGCCTAGAGTCCCAGAGTTGATCATGATCGTTGGTTAACGAGAAAGCATGGTCCATTGATTTGTTGTTTGTGAGTTCCTCGGTCCGACATTCCAACGAATCTATGGAGTAGTGCTTTGAAAATGCCTGAAGTCTAGAGTCCCATAATGGATCTTAGTCGTTGGATGTTGGGAATTCGTGGACCATCAATCCACCATTCTTCGCTAGTTTTCCAATTTGGCGCTCCGGGGGATTGGAATTTTGGAGTTGAGAGAACCTCTGAAGTTCTGAAGCCTCGAAGTCCCAATGCTCTGGATAAGAAACTATCAACCTAGAACTTGGTCATAGCTCATGGTCACATGAGATTGGGGACCAAAGAAAAAGGGTCAGTGCCCAGAAATTGTTTTCAAAACAAAAGGGGGCTTAGATAAGGAGTCTGTGGGGTCCAGAATTGTACAGACCTACACCTAAATATGTAAATAAGACCTGTGAACCTTATGAGTGGATCCAACATAGGTACAAGTACTATTTTGGCTTTGAAAATGAAGAATAACTGCACAGGGATTGCATCATTGAAAGGACAATTTTCAATTGTTCATAAGTTTCTGCTCAAGACTCATAATTGAGCAAGGAAGTAGTCAATGGAAAGGTCTTGGAAAGAGGATTCCAGTTATTCCATCATAATTGAGGATTGAGTATCTTAGATCATAGGAAGTTGTAAATAAGATTGTTGGTGACCATAAAAGGAAAAGCATGCATATGTTACCAAAATGGTATATTGTGGTTCTAGCTAATGAAATTTGTTGTATGCCTATTTTTAGATGTAATGGTTACATTTAAAACAGAAAAAAATGCTAGAGATGTCTACAGATTGAAGAGAAACAAGGATCAATCCTACATTTTGGATATAGCACCTCCCTTATTGCTATCAGAATGTGCAGTGGAAGCATGGTATAAAGGTCATCAAATATGGCATGTGTTGGAAGCAGGCCAAAGAGAGAAGAATGGCTATTTTTGGGAAGGAAGGCATGCACAAGGAAAGTGACAGCTAGAAGGAAGAGAAGCATGTGTGCATGCATGAAAGACCTAACGATGTTAGGGTTAGGGTTTTTGTTATACAATGTAATGGTTGATGAGCTATAAATGTATAAATATAGATACCTAGGTTTCATAGAGAGAGGAAAGAGTTAGGAGAGAGAGCTAGAGACAGACATAGTGTATCGAGCTATAATATTTTGAGATACGACCTAATTTTGTAAATTGTTGATCTTGGGAAGAAGAAGAAGGGTAGATATTGAGGGTTAGATCATATGATGAGGATCCTGGTGCGATCTAGTCTTCCTCATAATAGATCTCGACTCGACTAAGAAGAGATGTAAATCTCGTAGCACTATAGTTTTGGAACTGTTATAATAAAAGAGCTTAAAAGACAGATATTTGTGGATGTATCCTAGGAGGGGGTGAACCATGGTAAAACCCTATGTTATGTGATTGAATGCATGTGTTTCCTTACTGGTTTTAAGTAGCTGTTGATATGCTAAATGAATGATTTGATTATATTCTGTGCATAATTGTGGATGACATTTTACTGCCTTAATAAGTTGAATGGAAATATCAGCACACACCTCTCAGATCTTCACTCAATCCTGGACTGCAAACACTTTAGTATTTTAGTCACCCATCAATACTATCTCGGGTGACACTGTGCAGTGCACTATGTGCATTGTGTTTCTTTCTAGTTTACCAGGAGGGTTGATATTTTTAGAGGCTTTGTTGGAACCCTAGTAGATATGAACCCTGGGTCAATCAAGTTAAAGATATAAACTTAGATAGAATAACAACCAACAAATGGTTATGTTTCTGTTGATTGGAGCTGTATAGGATTGAGTAAATGGGATCTGTTGAAAACTTGTAAGATCTGCAGAAGGTGGGTCAAGGGAATACTTAATCGGACAATGAGAAAAATGCACCTCTATAATGGGATGTTGAGACCATGGAATCCCACAAAAGCAGAGATTGAAATATGGTTAAATACAAAAGAGATGGAATTTGTGCAAAAAGATAACAGAAACCCTAGAGTAACACCACGCAAATATCTTGAGAAATACAAGTTTACCGATCTACATGAAGTCTTTTTCTGTGATTTCCCACACTTATTGCAGGAATGGATATTGAGGTTGAAAGATAACCACGCAACAAACTAGATTCGATAGATAGAGTGGACCTCAGTTCAGATTGAGAAGTTATAGCAAGTGAACAACAAATTCACCCACGCAGTAGATTTTTGGCTTGACAGTATTGTAGAAGGCTTTATAATAGAATTTGCAGTAGATACAACAAAGTCATACATCTTAGCGGAGCAATAGTTTCTACGCGGGCCTCAAGGAAGGTATATTCGATCGTTGTATACTTATATTAAGATATTTCTATATAACAAATGTGTCATGACGATGGATTTAGACAACTAAACTTCCCTACGTGCATGAGGGAAGGGGGGAAGAATTTACAGAAAGAGGAGAAATGGAAATAGGAGTGGATAAAGGGAAGAAGGAGGAACCCTTGGACCCAATCATGATGGACAATGACTAGATCAAGTGGATCATGGTGACAGCTGGAAATACGCACAGTGGAGTACCCTACCAATATAAGGTGAATACAAAGAAGAGAGTCGTAGCCACAAGGGAATGCTTGGCGAGTGATGAAGAAGAGGTAGAGGATCTCTAGGCTGTGGAGCAGATTGAAGAAATCCTGGATGAAAGGAAGATGAGAGGTCCAAGAGCAGGAAGAGAATGCAACAATCCTGTCCATATTAATGTCAGTGTGGAACCCATAAACCCATGTGCGACTAATACACCAAAGAGAACACCATCGTTTAGACAACCGAATTTTGGAAGAAGAAAGATAGCAGGAAGTACTTCCAGATAAGGTACAAAAGTTGGAGGAGCCAGTTTAGGAAGCACTAGTCAAGTATCTACACCGCGTGGAGGTAGTATTTCAACATTCAGGATGGTCAAACACAATCCCACCATCAAGTTACCAGAATTCAAAGGAGAACCATTGGAGGACCCAAAAAAACATTTTTTTAATACATGAAAAGATTTGGAAGCAAAACAGATCACAACCGAAGATACCAAACTTGCAAAACTAGCGAATACACTAATGGACCAAGCACTGAATTAGTATATGAGTTTAGCTATAAACAACCCACCAGGGACAACCAAAACGATTGTAGACATCAAGAAATTGTTGATAAATGAGTTTCATAAGCCAAGTTTAGAGGATCAGTACATGAACGAGATGATAAAAATTATACAGAAACTAGGAGAATCGGTATGGGAGATTGACCAAATATTCAACCAATTGAAAGGAAAGTTTAAATATCTCATGACCGATATGCAGCACAAGAACCTATTCTTCAATTCACTACTAGCACACTTGAAATACCCATTACGACAAAAGAAATTTCAGACACAGGCAGAGGCTCTATAGGAAACCCTACAACTAGAAGAAAACCAATATCAGCAGACGAACCCAGCCATTGAAGAGTTGAAGGAGGAATTGAAGAAATTAATGTTCCATCTAAACCAAAACAAAAGTAAGGACAAATAAGAAGTCGTTTGGTGTACCACATGCAGGATGAAAGGACACCACAAGAAAAAATGTCCAACATTCGTACAGTACATGGCAGTCATAATGCCAAACCGGTTATCAACAAGAGGACTATGGTGTGAAATCTGTAAGAAACCAAGCCACGATCCATATCACTGCCCAATTATGTAGAAATACCAGACAATCCCAAAGAGTTCATATTGCAACTTTTGCAAGTCAGTGGTACATGATGACAAAGATTATAGAACTATGGATTTGATGTGAGAGAGGACATCAGATGCATACAGGGTGCAGAAAGAAATGATGACCGAGAAATACACACCACAATTTAACCAATTTCCAACCCCATACAACACTACGTAGTAGCAGTATAATACTGCGCGACAACCATATAATACCACACAGCCACAGTACAATACAACACAACCTCATTACAATATTGCATAGTACAATCAGGCTCCTCCATATAATGAGTTGAGAGGATATCGAGCCGGCTACAGAGGTGGAGGATGAGCAAGAGGAGGCTTTGGAAGAGGTAGAGGACCAGTGGTATGTCACAACTATCAACAACCGAGACATTATGCAAGGGAATGTCCACTTCCACCAATGACTTGTATGTATTTTCGCGCATCAGATCATGACACGGAAGAATGTCTGATGTTACTAGGGAAGATCTAGGAAAAGAGGAACCAAGACAACCAAAATGTTCAATGGATTTTAGCTGAAGCGAGGGATGAAGGACGAAATATCAACATAGTTATGCGTGGAGGAGCTAAAATAGGAAACAGTGTAGCCCGACAAGAGCCAGTATAACACCAGTGGGTGAAGAAGAATTTTGAACCAAGGAGACAGTTTGACATGCAGAATGAGAAGGACACATTTAATAAATCCAGAGAATAATTCTTAAAGAAATACGCCATGTCGACTTCAACTGCGCAACAGAGAAAGGAAGCGCCAGAGTATGTGATGCCTCCATTGTTGGATCATACCAATGAAATGCATCCCATGGGACAAGTAAGTACAATTAAATGATTTTTGCAATCATGTGTAAAACTATTGAATGACCCATCCTCTATCAAAATATTGAAAAATATATTAGAAAGATGTAGCATAGAGACAGAAGGAAAACTAGAACAAAAAACATTCAATCACCTGCATACAAGGAGAAGGACAAGTAGGGAGTTCAGGATGAATTCCAACATCGGAGATTTCAACATGGAAGATATCATACTAGATCTAGGATCTGAAGTCGATGTATTACCTAAGAAAACATGTCAATTTATGGGAGATCCCACATTAGGATATTCACTTGTTCAGCTGAAACTACCAAAATAACACAGATTTCTGCCAATTGGTAGACTGAAAGGAGTAACAGTAGATATGGATGGAGTGTGCACCAAAGCATACTTCGAAGTGATTGAAATAGTGGAAGACACAACACCATATCCATCATTACTTGGCTTGGATTGGGCGTTTGATAACCAATCCATAATCAAATTAAAGACATGAAAAATGGCATTCGAATAAGAAGAATATAGGGTCATCGCGCCATTAGAACCATCAGAAGGGGAAAGGTTTGTAGAACCTACTTCCTTAGACTTAGAGGAAATCAACTAGTTGTATAGAACAACTATGAGTGGTGAGGATTATGTAAACCCAACTATAGATGGGATACTCAGTTGGAGAAGAATTACTTCATGTGTGACAGACTCGGATATAGGGTTAGAAAACTGGCAACAAAGGCTACACGAAGTTTCCACAAGAATATGTGCAAGAATAGACTGCTTAGTAAGATGGGTAGGTACAAAGATAAGGGAACCACCCAGTTTCCATGGATTAAATGATCTAGAAGTATTATTGGCACATTACGAGGATGAAGTGTTAGAAAATCAGAGACTCTTAGTACTCGATATAGAACTCAAGGAAAAACCTGTAAGATGGTGGGGCGCACACAAGGAAAGAATCAAGGATTGGTACCAATGTAAGAAGCTACTGTGCATAAGGTTTGGCATAGAACAGAGAAGCAATCAGTAGCAGAAGTATGATGGACAGGGGGCACTAGAGGAGCACTTGGAGAAGTGCAGAGCACTGTGGAAAATGAAACATCCAAAGGAATGGCCTCATCATTTCGTACATACCTTAGAAGGCATACCAACAAATTGGTATATGGACCAGGAAGTACGCAGAGGAACTGCGAGATGGATAATATTGCAACAAAATTTTACAGTCACTTTATCATTCGAGCATGAGAACCCCAACATAGATGCAACACTTAAGCAAATAAGAGGGGTTATATTCATTAAGGAATTAGAAGTTGAACTCATAATAGAGGATCAACAATGGAACAGACAGACAGTGAAAGAACTGTTTTCATGCTACCATGTGCAGGAAGAAGCACCAGATGAAGACGATCTGCATGATATTCAGATCAAGGAAGTAGAAGGTAGAAGAGAAGTGGAAGGTCCACCTCTAGAATCATAATTAATTGCAGTGTCGATCAAGGTGAAGAAATTCAACATTGGGACAGTTGAAAATCCCAAAATGGCCAGCATTGGGGACTACTGGGATGAGCAAACAGTAGAAAGCATAACAAAGTTACTACGTAAGTACAACGATTTGTTCTCCATAACATTTACAGAAATGAAGGGCATAGCAGGAGATCTAGGAGAAATGAAGATACCACTCAGAGCTTAAGCAAGACTGATCATACAACAACCATACAGATTAAACCCGATATATAAGCAGAAATTCAAAGCTGAGATCGACAGGATGCTCGAATCTGAAATCATAGAACATGTGGAAGAATCAGAATGGATAAGCCCGGTGGTAGTTCAGGAGAAAAAACAATGAGGAATAAGAATATGCGTCGACTTGAGGAAGTTGAATGATGCAAGCCTACATGACCCATTCCCTACACCTTTCACAGACAAAGTGTTGGAGAACATAGGAGGGCACAAAGTTTACTCATTCACTGATGGATTATCAGGCTACCACCAGATCAAGATAGCACAGGAAGACAGATACAAGACCATGTTTGCTACAGAATGGGGATCCTACCAGTACACAGTCATGTTGTTTGGACTGAAGAATGCACCAACAATATTTTCTAGAGTAGTCATAGCTTCATTTAAGGAATTTATCCACAAGTTCTTAGAAGTATACTTGGACAACTGGATAGTCTATATTATGTTGAAAGACCATGTAGAGGTCTTGCGGCTGATGTTAGAAAGGTGCAGGCAGTGCCAGATATCATTAAACATCAAGAAGTGCATCCTTAGAATACTGTTTGGGATAATATTGGGCCATATAGTATGCAAACAAGGTTTACTAGTAGATCCCGCAAAGATTGCAGTAATTGCTAACTTACCACCACCAAAGATAGTTCGACAACTAAGAGAGACATTGGGACACACAGGATACTACAGAAAATTTATCAAAGGGTACGCACAAATCACCATGCTGATGGAGTAACTGTTAAGGAAAGATACAAAGTTTCAGTGGAATGAAGATTGTCAACACGGTCTGGATATGCTGAAAGAAAAGATGGTCACCGCGCCAATACTGGTATTTCTAGACTGTGAGAATACATTCCACGTACATTAGATGCATCGACCATAGCACTTGGAGTTATTTTGGCACAGCCAAGAGCAGGAGATTTGGATCATTCTATAGCATTCGTGAGCAGAAAACTATCAGAATCAGATCAGAACTATAACACTACAGAGAGGGAAGGCCTAGCTATGGTCTACTCACTACAGAAGTTTAGACACTACTTACTAGGAAAACATTTTAAGATGTTCACATATCATTCAGTCCTTAAATACCTAGTCAACAAGCCAGTGTTGGGGGGGGAGAATCTGTCGATGGTCACTATTGTTTCAAGAGTTTGATTTTGAAGTAATAGTCAAGCCAGGAAAGTTAAATGCAGGACCTGAACACCTATCAAGGGTCATGAATGGAGAGGAACCTACAATCTTAGAGGACAACTTTCTAGATGCACAACTATTTTCAGTCCAGATCGTCGATGAATACTTTGCAGACATCATCCAGTACTTAAGTATAGGTACTGCGCCATAGGAATACAACACCGCGTAGAAGAAAAACTTGGTAGTCTGAGCTGCAGACTATCATTTGATCGCAGGACACTTATACAAAATGGGCGCAGATAGCATCTTGCAAAGATATGTGCTAGACCATGAAATACCAAGGGTTTTAGCAGAATCCCATGAGGGAATATCAAGAAGAAATTACATAGGCAAAGCTACCGTGAAGAAGGTATTGCATGCAGGACTTTGGTGTCCAACCATTCACAGATATTTGCAAGAATACTGCCAGAGATGCGATGTCTATCAGAGGGTTGGAAAACCCAATAGAAGGGAATAAATTCCATTACGACCACAGGTAACATTGCAGATATTTGACAAATGGGCAATAGACTTTGTGGGACCAATTATCCCACTAGAAAATAGGATAGGAGAAAGATACATTAGCACCGCGATGAAATACCTAACAAGATGGGCGGAAGCAGCACCAGTCAAAGATTACATCACAGAAACAACAACACACTTTCTATTTGAACAAGTAATCACTAGATTTGGTTGCCCAAGAATTTTGATGAGCGATCAAGGTATGCACTTCATTAACAACACTATTAAGGATATGACTGAAGAGTTTGAAGTCCACCATCAAAAGAGAACACAGTATCATCCACAAGCAAACGGAACAGTAGAAGCATTCAACAAAATCTTGGAAAACGCATTGACAAAGATCTGTAATCTCAACAGGGATGATTAGGACCTCAAAATACCAGCAATATTGTGGGAATATAGGACCACATGCAAGAAATTGATAGGACACACACCATTCAGATTGGTATATGGACAAGAAGCAGTGGTGCCATTAGAATTTTTTATACCCAGTCTGTGCGTAGCAGTGATTACACACATGACAGAGAGAGGTGAAGTACAGGAGAGACTGAATCAGTTAATGATCATGGAGGAATATCAGATCCTAGCAGGGTTCCACCAACAATTTTAGAAGGCGAGGGACAAAGCGTGGCATGATAGACACATCAAGAAGAAAACTTTCAAGGAAGGAGAATTAGTGTTGATGTATGACAACAAATCCATTCAACATCCAGGAAAACTCAAAATGCACTAGTTAGGACTCTACAAAGTAAAAATTGTCATAGATGGGGGAGTTGTATAGTTGAAGGACTTAATAGGCTCATAAATCATAGGGATGATCAATGGGAGTCGACTGAAGCTGTATCAGGACATTCGACCACCCACAACTTCAAATCCACCACGCAGTAAAAATAAATAAATAAATAAAGAAGGATATCAAACAGTACCAACAAAGGTACAGTGCTCTAAAAGGAGAAGGAACACACACACTTAGGAATATGATCCCGATGAAGACAAGGCCAACGATAATTTCAAAACGAAAACAAGCGGGAAAAGAAGATGGCAAAAGAAATACTAAGTGACAACGGCATGCGAAATTGAATGTCGGAAATGATGGATGGGACGCCGTTGTAATCATGCCAAATGGAGATGACGAGGGAGAGTAATGGAAATTACGACAGAACCAGAGGTTCATTGAATCCATAATAAAGGTAACGTCTTCAACAAGATTCACACAACACCCATACAAAGCAAGGACGCAGGAGAAAAAATCTTATTGTGAAATTTAAAGAAGCAGACAGAGATAGATAATACAAAGCACAAAGCGAAGTTTATAGAGGTTGCAAAGGCTACTGAGCTCAGCAGATGACCAAATTTCACCACCATGGCACCAGGACTGGAAAAAACTAGAATTTTAGGTCTATTGGAACTACCACACTTTGGAAAAGGACAGTATGCAAACAATTGCGTCAAGCAATTGATGGTGGTCACACATGGCGGAGATTTGTGGCTAAACAAGATCATCTCAATAGACATAGATCTCATTGTGCACATCACACAGCTTCCATCACGGGCATGGATCTCGCACAATTTCTGTAGGAAAAAAAAGGAGAAAGCACTCGCTGAGGAGATGAAAAATAAATATGACACTAAAAGGGGGATGCACGGAATTATTATCAAACGGATCAGTGACACCGCGACAAAAATGGTCGCGAAAATCATGTCTTGCAAACTGCTCAAAAAATTCTGCAAGGAGTAAGTCTCGGCTAGGGTCGTCGCAGCTGTAGCATAATGTGTCATGGGAACCATGATCAATGAGGCCCCTTATGTTTTGAATATGTTCCTATATGACTGCAAGGATGCACAGGATCTGGGAACAAAATTTCATTACTCATGGTTGATCATGTTGATAGCCATTGTGGGATGGAAGGAACCAAGCTATGTATTTTTTTCCACCAGACCCAAACCCAATCATGGAGTGAGATATTTTTCGCTTGGCACTGCTTCGAACGCCAGAAACAGAAAGATGAACGAAACTATATTCGAAGGATATCTTCGCGATATACAAGAGACCACTGCCAACATGTGGAGGATACCACCACAGGCTATTGCATACTATCATGGCATAGCTAACTTTAAGGCCGATCGAAATGCGATGTGGATCCAGGTACAAAATTATCCCAACAAACAATGGTTACAAATGCGCTATTGCATCACAGAAGGAGACATAGAAATGGTCATCAAGGATTGGGAGGACGAATGGAGGATTCCAATCCTCACTCGAGACATACCTGCAGTGGCAGAGAAAGAGGCAAGGAAGGAACTACTATAGTAGGAAAACTCCTCTACGAACTACACCAGGGTTCTAAAATGTAGGCAGAGTAACCATCTAAAGTCTCCTACTTTTTATCAACTTTCCCAATGTTATCCCACAATCATACATAAAATAAAAAGTACAGGAATCTAGTAGGCATACCTTAAACTCCACGTCCAGTGTCGATCCCTTTGCGCTTGATTTTTTCCTGACTGCAAGTCTCCTCCCAAGGTTGACCTGCATTCACCAAAAGAAAAACAAGAAACTACAAGCATGCATTCTATGTATGGATTAGTGGGTTCGACATCATAACCAAGAAATGTAAACAAATCATAAAGATTTAAGATGTCATTTGGCAGGATGGAAAAAATACTTCTTTATATTAATCTCACAAAAGTCGTTTACAACATGAGACCGGCACTGCTCCTTGAACTTGGTCCTAGTCTCCTCTTCACCATGCACCAATTGTTTCCATGTGTTCTTCTCCTCTTCAGTTCTCTCTAGGGAAATGGAAAGGATTTGCAAAGGAGGAAGAAGGCATTCTGGCTCAAACTCACAATGTGGTTGCAAAATATTGGGGTAACGGGGGAATATTGAAATGGGTAGAGTTTCTATGCTCTTGTGCTTCTTCTTGGAATGGGGCCCCAACACCTTATTTTATAGGCCAAAAGAGATAGTAACGATTGGGGTGACTAGCTATGGGAAGTCAAATGGTTAAGTAATGACCCAGAAACCCATATCCATATTCAATTTTCATTTTTCACGATTTTTTGTGAGTGTACGCGAGTTGTAGTGGTGCAACAAGCATGTGTATGCTGGCAGTAGTGGTGTAGGGTGCGTACACCTTCAAAACAATGGTTTTTAGAAGAGTTGTTAAGTGATGGCTTGGAAAAGATAGCAAGTCAAGAAGCCAATGATGCCTGATGGCTAGAGATGAGGTCTTCAGAGCTCGAGCAACAATTTCAAAATCTTCAAAACTCGGGTAGGAGTGTAATATCAATGTATAAATTCACTACCTATATGTCTTCGACTGCTCATCGGGAATAGAAAAGAGGATCTCGATGATCGGGCAGAGAACTTTATTGATTTCGAACAAGTAATTAATCGGTCTTTTGGAGTGGCCAAGCATGAGAACAAGAGACAAACTACAGAAGGGCCAACTCAAGTTTAGTAAAATTTCCCTTGGATGAAAACACGACAAAAGATGAGACTTAGGCAGCATGGCATTGACATAAGTTCACGATGAAGGAGACAACGCGAACTCTCCAAATGTTTGGAAGGATAAGCAAATGAAGGAGAACACAACTCTATGTAGCGAGAACAAATTTCCTAAGGTCATATTGAATCCTAGGGCTTGATGGACAAACGGAAGGATGTGCTTTGTCTAAAGGTGACTCATTGTGCTTTTAACAAAAAGAAAATACTTTTCCCTTCCTCTTTTTGGGGTATATTTGATTTTTTTTGTCTTTTTCAATAATTTCGGGAAGCTTTGAAAAAGAATAAAAGAATGTTACGTTACAAAGGAGGATCGAGTGTCACAGACATACTAGTTCCAAGCGCAAGGAACACACTAATGCTCAGAGAAAGGGGACATATGTAGGAAAAGGACACTCAGGAAAAATCCTCCATGGGTCAAAGTGTCAAGACGCAGAGGCAAAGTGCTACAAGGCTTGCGTATAAGGCATGCTTCAAATGGTTCAATTAAGAGCAACATGGAGTCGACATTAGGCCAAAGATGCAGAGATGCAAATGTGATTAATAAGACACAATGATAATGTCCTTCGATGTAATTTTAACGAGCCAAGAGAAGGTAAGCTCGACGGGTTTTTATTTTTAGAGAGTCTGAGAAAATGTAAAAGGAGACTCTACTAGGGTACCTTTTTCGAAGGTAGTCTAGTCGGCTCAAAAAAGGGGTAAAATAGCATCGAACAGATGTCTATTCAAAATCATTTTAACGAGTGTGATAAAGATGATATCACTCGACAATCTTTTCATATTTAAGGAGTATGAAAAGAGCTTAACTATGGACTCTATAAGGGGTGTTCTTCTGGACCAATTTAACGAGTGTGAAGAAACAAGGTCACTCAACAATCTTTTCAATTTTAGGGAGTCTAAAAAGAGCTTAACTATGGACTTTGTGGGGGTTACTTTTTCGTAAATTTAGTCCCTCATGCCCAAAAAAGGGTTAAATCTATACCTGAGAATACTCTTCTAGAGAACCGAGGCTTCTAGAGTATACCTTTGTTCATACATTTGACCATCCGAATCGAAAAAGGGGTAAACTATCGCCGAACAGACATGCCTTCAAATTTTAGTTTGGCGAGCATGAAGGGCAACAAGATCGCTCAACAATATTTTCATGTTTAGAGGGTCTGAAAATGGCTTAAAAGAAGACCTGTTGTTTTTGGGAGTCCTGAGGGTGAGGTCAAAAGTGATAATGAATCATGCAAGTGAGGCTCAAACTCGTAATTAGGAACAACTAACAAGGACTCTCGAGCCTATGATCATTAACGATGGCATGGACACCAAAATGAAAACAAGATCTACCTAGGGAATCCATGTGAAGGTAGGCTCTACCACTAAATTACGACACTTATAGAGCAGGAGTGAGGGTTATGTGTCGCAATTTGGTGGGATCGATCCTATGGCAAAGTGAAAAAGACAACGAGGTGCAACAAGTGGAGGTGGAATCCTATCTTACATGCACAAAGTTGGAAAAACAATTTTTTACCAAAAGACCTTTAAAAATGACCCAACTCTCAAAAAAAAATCCAAATACCCAAAGTAACACTTATCATAACATCCCCCGAGAAACTCAAGAACCATAGTAAAAGATTTTCAAGCTAGAAAAAAAAATGACAAAAAGGTCCAAAAAAATGACAAAATGGGGCCAAAAAGTCTATAAATAAAATGTTAGTAGCTCATTATCACCATTGTAAATTGAGAATTGACCAAAAGTCAAAAAACACCCCTTTGTCGAAAGAGTTGATTCCGGGAGCTTCATTGGACAAAACGAACTTCCGCTTGGACCAAGTAAGTACAAACTAGCCTCTCTTGCATTTTTATTCTTCATTTTTGCATTTATTTTTGTTTTCTAGGGGGGAACTGACCTTTAAAGAGGTCATCCCTATGTGTACGCGAGCTATCCAAGAACAGCCTATGTGTACATGCGGGCAGAAGATAATTTTCCTGCATGCACACACGACTGTCACCAAGACAACCCGTGTACACCCTCAAATAAGTGGAAAAAATGAAAAGGAAGATTTAACTCTCCAAACTTTGGAATTTTGTAGGATGTATGTTCATTGGAGAGAGAGGGAGCATGAAGACATTGATTTTTTGGTCTCAGAGGACCCTACTGCTATCATTTTTTTATCACAATACGGGTTTTTAAAGTTCTTCCAGTGTCCGTTTATGAGGGCACAACCCAGGTTGTTAAATGCTTTGATAGATTACTGGCATCCTGATGTAGAGGCATTCATGCTCGAGGGGCAGTCGTTGACTCCAATGACTGAAGACATTTACTTCCTGACTAGTCTCTCGAGGAGAGGGGATCCAGTCAACTTGTGTACTTTTCCCCTCGAGCCTCACAACATTGAGGAGTTGATTGGACTCCATTGCAAGGCTGGTACTAAGAAAGTAGGTTCTCAGGTGCCTATACATAAGATCAGCAACCTATCACTGAAAGTCATAGTTCTTCTCATTGGGTGAATCACTGGATCTGTGGATTTGCATCAGGCTTCTCGGGCGCACATGCATTGTGCAGTACAATGCTTAAATGCACAGATTTTAGACTAGAGTACAACCATGCTATATTGCATGAAGATACAACTAACAAAGTGTCGGATATGGGAGCATCAAAACTTCGGGTTTGGGACTGTTTATGTTCCTTTTTCTTCAAGAGGGTACCCAGTCTCAGTCCTCAAGAGACTATACGAGGGCATGAGGCCTCTCTCCCAATTCTATGCAGATTGGTGGCGTTGTTGCTGCGACAGGGGGGCGGGAGGACCATCGAGGCTTTTGATGATAATTTTTTTGACTGGTGGTCATGGCAAATTTTGGCAATAGAGTACTATCCCTATGCTGGGATCAATTTTTCTAGGGATCTTGACATGCATGTACCTCCCGGAGCGGAGCGAGGAGAGATGGGTAAGTTTTCTTTTCAAAGTTATTTAATTTTTATGTTTTTTTATATATATCATTTTTTTGTATACCAGAGTATTTGACACTTATGTATGTGTTATGTACAAATGTGGGACCAGTGCATCCAGCAGACTTCTCGAGGACTAGGTCGTGTCCTCGACCAGAGGCAGGACCAGCTGCAGTCGCTGGACCAGCAACAATAGCAGGGGGGGACCCAATCGGAGAGGCTGAGAGAGTATTGAGATGGGTAGAGCAGAACCTCACCGTGCTCACTCGTACAGTCCCTATGGTGGAGATAGAGGATCTCCCACTGTCGATGCAACCTCACGTAGTTGGGGTGCCACGGACCTGGGTCCATCTCTTCTAGCATTTGGCAAATGTTGTTGTTCACTATGGCAAGGCCAACAGGCCCCGCCCTTAGCTATGTTGGACTACTTATGTGCCGAGAGCACTTTTTGTGTATTTTTTAGGGCATAAGCCTCGTGACTCTTACTGGACATATTTTTTAGGCGCCTGCGCCCACCCATGTACTCTGATATTTTTGATATATATATGGATATTTTACATCTTTTTATGTCTTATGGATTAAATGTATTTTACATGTGCATGTTTGTGCTTTTTCTTACATGTGTACAATATGCCAATCTAATACATGATTAGCTAGAGTATCTGTGATTTGATTCAATCTCCCAGGAACATGGATATATGTAATGTAATCAAAGCTTCATTCTAAGAGACGTACCCTAAGGAACCATCAGTGTAGTGTAGGATCGTAAAGATGGTAAACTCCATTTAACTGGGACACAACCAAATGAGCGACTAAGTAGACCCGGAGGTGAGAGATACCATGTGACAAAGCGTCACGAAGAAACTCTAAAACTGCATTGTATTTGGCGACATTGTTTGTGGCACCACCTAAACATATACCTCCTGAAGATAACAACTGGCCCTAAGGTGTGAAAATCACCCAAGCTGCGGAAGGAAGCCTCCGAGTGTGCCAGCTAGCACCGTCCACAAACCCAACGAACACCTCTGATTCACTTGACATCTGCCACAGTGAAATATATGACATAAAAAATGACACATCCATAAAACCAAAAAGACAATAACTAAAAAGAAAATGTATAAGACTATACATATGTTACAAGAAGTCACCCAAGGAAACCCACCTACGAGTAATACTTCTTGAGGTAGAGCCCATTTCTAGGCTCCACCAAAGCATTTCCTTCAAAGTCCACCAGACGATAACCTTCCTTCTTTAGAACCTCCTTCCCGATGAAAGGTCCAAACCACATGGGTTTGAACTTTCCTGCCCCCAACGGATCCTTATCTTGGTCATAGACTAGGACAAGGTCGCCTTCAGAGAAAATCTAAGGATGGACAAACCGATCATACTGACCCTTGACTTTTTGTTTGTGGTCCTCGTTAGCCAAGGCTGC
Source organism: Picea engelmannii (assembly GCA_009831015.1). Classification (NCBI taxonomy): domain Eukaryota; kingdom Viridiplantae; phylum Streptophyta; class Pinopsida; order Pinales; family Pinaceae; genus Picea; species Picea engelmannii. The sequence goes on along the minus strand of ML798298.1, from coordinate 46,022 downwards.
ATCTCGACGCTGCTCATCGAGCTGCTCAAGATATAATAAACGCTCCTCAAGCGGTGAAGTGTCTGCCAATAACTGTACTGCCAATTTTAGAGAGGGGATCTGGCACTCTATAGGAAATACTGCTTCCATCCCGTAAACGAGTTGAAAAGGTGAGAAATTGGTTGCAGTTTTAACAGATGTTCGGTAGGCCCATAATGTCGAGTACAACATCAAATGCCAATTTGACCTGGTCAAATTGATCGTTCGTTGTAGAATAGTCTTAAGGGATTTATTCACAGCTTCCACCTGAACATTCGCTTATTCATAGTAGGGTGACGATTGTTCTTGCCTCAACCCAAGCTTTAATGTTAACACAGACATCATTTTGTTCTGAAAGTGACTGCCATGGTCAGTGACAATCTCTCTCGGGACATCGAACCTTGCTATTATTTGGTTAAACAAAAAGAGAGTTGTTGTCTCGCCATCATATTTAAACGTTTGCATAGCTTCGACCCACTTCCTGAAGAAATCTACTGCTACGATGATATAACGGTTCCCCCTTGCGGAAGGAGGGTTGCATGTAGCATAATCAATCCCCCACTTGGTGAAGGGACCAACTGTGATGACAGGAAACATGGGAGCGGGGTGTGCCCTCATATTCCGAGAGAAGAAATGACATGGGTGGCACTTCTTGACCGTTTCAACACAATATTTGATTAATGTTGGCCAAAAGTAACCGACTCATAGAATGTTTTAGGTTGTTGTCAACCCAAACAACTAACTACCACATGCTCATGTGTGTCAATCGTTAAGCACGATTTCAGCTTCTTCATGAGTGAGACAACGGAGAATGATGAAATCTACACCTCGACAATACAAAGTGTCCTCAAGTATAAGATAGTTCTTGGCCTGATGGCATATACGACGATGCTCATCACGAGAAGCAAAGGTGGGGCACTTCAAAGTCTGAAGATAGAATAGTATATCTCCATACCAGGGGTCTGAAGATGCAATCAAAAACATGTCTCCTTTGATAGGTGACTCCTCGGGTATAACATCACCTGATTCGACCAGAAGTTCTGAAATGAGTTCCACAAAGACCAACGACTTTTTGGATTTCATCGAGACAAAATCCAAGTCGAATTCTTGGAGGATAACTATCCATCTACTGATATTTCTGCCGATTACACATCATGTCAACACGTATTGAAATGGATTCACAATGGAAATGACTGTGGTATTGCGACACAAGATGTAATGACGGAACCACTGGACAACATGAATGGCTGCCAACGCAAATTTTTCAACGTGGGAATAATTGAGTTCTGGTCCAACCAGGCCTTGGCTCAGGTAATCGATCATGTATTATGAGAGAAAATCATCCTCCTGAACCAAGACCATGTCGATGGTCGACTCTGTAGCAACCAAGTACAATAAGAAATCTTTATTATAATTGGGTGGCCGAAGCAGAGGGGTAGACGTGAGGGCATGTTTAAACGCTTCGAAAGAGAGTTAAGCAGCTTTGTCCCAATGAAAAGGAATGTCCTTCTTCAGTAGACGCATGAAACCCTTTGTGATCTCAGCATAGTTTGCGATGAAACGTCGTAAGAAGTTCTCTTTTCCCTGTAAAATCTAAATATGAGGGATTGTGCACGGGGGAGGCAACTGAACTATCGCCTCAACCTTTAGACGATCAACCATGATCCCTGTTGTCGAAAATATGAAACCAAGCAGACGACCCGATGTTACACAAAAACTGCATTTGTTTGGATTCAAGTGAATCCGGTAGTAGAGACATCGCTCAAATATAATTCGGAGGTGTGATGGATGATCAACTCTCTTACAAGATCATGATACTAAATCATCAAGATAAGCCTTGACTACGTGTTTGAGGTCGTGGAAAGAAAAAGACATGGCCCACTGAAAAGTATCTCCAACATTTTTCAAACCAAAAGGCATCTTTCGATAAACGAATGTACCCCATGGGCAAATGAAAGAGGTTTTTTGTTGGTCTTTGAGTTTGATCTGTATCTGATTGTATCCCGGAAAACCTTCCATGAAATAAAAAGCCTCGCAACCTGCTCATTCATCAACTATCTGGTCAATAAATGGCATGGGGAAGGTATCTTTTTGACAGGCTTTATTCAAATCATGGAATTCCATACATACATGAATCGTAACTTGCTTTTTGTTGACCGGCACAAGATTTGACACCCATTGAGTCAATTAAACGGGGTAGATGAAACCAGCTTTGAGTAGTTTCTCTACTTCAGCCTTAATAGTTACTTCTTTCCTGGGATTAATTGGACGAAGCTTCTGTCGGACCAGCTTGGAATCATGATATGTTGTGATTTCATGTTCAATGATTCTTGGATCTATGCCTGGCATTTCCTCGTAATACCAGGAAAACACGTCGCGGAATTATTTAAATAAATCTGTGTAGATTTGAATCTCCTCGAGGGAGCAATCTTCTCTGACGAATATATTCTCCACGACGCTAGGGATTCTGGAGATATCAATAGGTGTTGTTTTAGTGATGGTTGTCATATTTCCTTCAGTGTAAACAGTGTGCGTAGCCAAAGGATTGATAGGACAAGCCCTATCTCCAGTCATAGTCAGAGTGAATTCGCCTGCTTCAATTCTTCTTAACTCTGGGAGAAAATAAGATCTGTGATGGAGATCATCCCAAGGTCTATCTGGACTAGTCATTGCCTCAATATTTTCCTCGTCAGAGGGCAAGACTAAGTCTAAAGAATCAGTATTTTCAAGGGATCCTTGAGCCCAAATAGGCTCGAGAACCGGATCTAACTCCTGTGCGAGAGTCAGATCGGGGTCGGTGGAAGATTGTTGGACTATAGAGTATGCAACTTCTGTCATGGACAAAGGCATGGCCATGCCATGGTGCCCTGTCCCTTCCATCGTAGCTGATGGGGAAGGAAGAGTCCATGGATCGTTAAAGTAAGTCATGTGAAATGATGAGGTTTGAAATATTTCATCCCTAGGCTGGTCGGGGTCAACCGATATGTAATGGACATTGTCGGTCGAAGGCGGGTAATCGAAAGTACCCATCAAAGGTGGGCACAAACCAACCCCTACGTTGACGATGTCAGGTTGAGTATTATCAATCATCGGGACTGTGGATACCCCCAATGAAGGGTCAAGACGGGAGAAGGATAACTAATCAATGGACACGATCCGACCCTCGTGTGGAAACAACAAGACCCAGAAAACTATCGCGACCATTGCTTGCATAGCATAGGTCCAACTCCTTCGTAACAAGATATTGTAGTCGAGAGATGCATTGACCACTTCAACCTCGACGCACATGGTCTTCCCCCCTAACTGCACGGGGAAAGAGGGGATGATTCCATGTGGTCGAAATGAATGATCGTCGAAAGCAGTAAGAAGAGTAGGTGATGGAGCCAAAACGGGTTGGCCAATGGCCTTCCAACATGCCAAAGACTTCATGCATGTCGAGGTGACCTCATCAACCACTATGCGGAAAATATTCCGAGTAAAATTTTTCATGGTGTAAGCCACTACTATCTGAAATGCCACGTGGTAAGGAAGACGAGGTTTTAAATCAGTTGTATCAAGCATGATTGTTCATGAATTACAAGTCTCAGCATATCCTAAGGCACCTAACAGAGCCTTTCTCTGGGAAGGGAAGCTCTAGAGGACTTCCAAAGCAGACATCACACAAGGGGTTTATGACAAATCCTCCACCACAAAGTAGTTCTAGGCGGCCCTTGCGTTTGGGTTGTGGGAAGCTTTCTTGAACGCACCTTTTAGGATGTGTGTCATTGTTTCACCCAACGTCTTCTCAATCTGGAGAGGAAGAGATGGGTTTTCATCTTCTTTACCCTTCTCAGAGGTGTTTGGCATTCCGTAGTCGCATGTCCTAGTTGTTAAGTCAATGTTACCTTTCATCATGTACACATTCGCAGACAAAGGATTACTCGCAGATGGAGGAGGTCCCTAACTTCCCCCATATGTGCTTGAAGAGTATTGATTTAAATTTTTTCCATAGGGAAATGGATTTGTTAACACGGCAAGCTATTGTTGTGCCAATAAATTATGGGCCTCCACAAGTCGAGGGCACTGGTGAGTTGGGTGGTCTTTCATGCAAAGATTACACGGATACTTCGAATTCTTCTTTTCTGTGTTGCTCCCACCAGCATTATTGGTAGGTATCTTATCCCCCTTACCCTTCTTTCATTGTTTCTTCTTTCCATTAGGCTATTGGGTGGCCTTTAGGTTTGTTGATTGCACACTGTGTACATCCAACGTTTGAATAGGGGAAGCAGTCAAACCAGTGGTCTGGTTTCCCATTGTCTATTGTATTGACAATTGCTACAATTGATTCGACAGTTGATCAGCAGAATTCATTTGCACTGAACCAACAATACAATCGGCATGTGGTCTAGATCTCTGTTTGTTCTTGTCAAGTATCGACCACGGTGCATCTGGAAAAACTTCGTAAAGTAAACCAGATTGAGAGTAAATCATCTCTAGTTATTGAGCTCTCATTATCGCTTCTTCTTATTAAAAGACCCTCGAGGTTTCGACATCTTTAGATAACTGGGGTACCAAATACTTAAGGAACCAATCAAGAAGGAATGTTGGTGGGACTGGTACTTTTATCAAACTCTTATGGCGTCTCCATTCTTGGATGTGATCTCAGATATGGTCCGCTTTTGTCTGCTCAAAGTTGGCCAGCAATTCAGTGTCGATGTCGTATCTCACAGGTAATTGTAAATGGTTTAAGAAAGTCATTTCCAATTCTCTAAAGGAAGAGTATCTTGAGCGGTCGATCTCAATGTACCATTTCGTAGCACTCTCCGTGAGAGTGAATTGAAACAAACGCAACTGGACAGAGTCGTCTCTCAAAGAGTTGAATGAGCACCATAAATAGAAGGTAGTCACATGATCGCCTTGATATTCATTAGGCTTAGCCTCAAACATTGGAATGTCCGAAGGAAACTTGGTCGGCATAGGAGGCCAACCCGGATCATGACAGATGGGGTCGTTTAATAACCTTGTCAAGTCTGGCAAGTGCAGAGTTGCCAGAAAAGGTAATTTGGGTTATTGATTATAACCAGGGAAAAAGGAGCCTGGAGTTTGGCTGGCACCAGGTTGCCAGGAAAAGTTAGGATGTTGGCTAGGCTCTGGTAATTGTTGAAATAATGTAACTGCGAAGGGCATTCTTATTATTTTGTTATTGGATTAAATCCCCATTGTGGATTAATCATGTCATTATTATTATTAGGTTAAATCCCCATTGAGGATTAACCAAGTCGGTAATTGTATAAGGACCAAATCCCCTTTTGCAGATTGGTCATCGGACAATTATAATGTAAAGAATAAGAAGTCTGCCCCAGCAGTTATAATGAAAGGTCGGCCCAGCCAGATTTAATTAAAGGTGGATTTATCCACCCAGTATGAGAGGTCGGCCCTGCCAGAATGGTGTCTCTT
>ML798298.1:21861-32423 GCA_009831015.1 Picea engelmannii | reverse complement strand
AAAAAAAAAAGGAAAAATGACGACAAGTCAAAACCAAGAAATGAATTCAGGCCCAAACACAGATCACAGGGAGTCACTGACAATACCAAACAGGCAGATCAAAGCAGACTCACAAACTTGTCTAAAAACCCTATCAAAGAAAACACAAGAAATCTTTTGATGCAATGAAAGCTATGTTGAGGTCAGACCTAGGCTACAGACTGCTATAACAGAGACCGGGGCTAGATCAAGAAAACCCCTAAGAAGTGTGACTTATGACAGGGAAGAGGATGACTGCCTCTTCTAAAAAAAATTCTCAACACATGCACGTTACTGACACTTCAGCAGCCAACGTATGAACATGGGTTGTCCAAAGGCAGGGCGCGTATGCACACGTGTAGGCCCACTACAGGCCGTGTACACCTCTGTAACTTCTCAAAAAAAGTGAAAATCAACAGTCAAGCACAGGCAAGGAGTATTGGTATGGAAGACCAGCATCCCTTAAAGACACATAAGCTTACAGAAACTCAAAAACAATGAATAAACTGATTCAAAGCACCCAAAAAGAAATATCCCCAAAGACCCTAGAGGCTTCCCCAGTATGGTCACCAATTTTGCTATAGCGGGAAAACCCCTCTACGGACTACACTAGGGTTCTAAAATGTAGGAAAAACTAACCATCTAAAGTCTCCTACTTTTTATCAACTATCCCAAAGTTATCCCACAATCATACATAAAAGACAAAGTACAAGGATCCGGTAGGCATACCTTAAACTCCGCATTCGGTGTCGATCCCTTTGCGCTCGATTGTTTCCTAACTGCAAGTCTCCTCCCAAGGTTGACCTGCATTCACCAAAAGACAAAAAAGAAACTATAAGCATGCATTCCATGTATGGATTAGTGGGTTAGACATCATAACCAAGAAATGTAAACAAATCATAAAGATTTAAGACGTCATTTGGCGGGACGGAAAAAATACTTCTTTATATTAATCTCACAAAAGTCATTTACAACATGAGACCGACACTGCTCCTCAAACTTGGTCCTGGGCTCCTCTTCACCATGCACCATCTTCTTCCACATGTTCTTCTCCTCTTCAGTTCTCTCTAGGGAAATGGCAAGGATTTGTAAATGAGGAAGAAGGCATTCTGGCTCATACTCACAATGTGGTTGCAAAATATTGGGGCAATGGGGGGATATTGAAATGGGCAGAGTTTATATGCTCTCGTTCTTCTTCTTGGAATGGGGCCCCAACACCTTATTTTATAGGCCAAAAGAAATAGTAACGGTTGGGGTGACTGGATATGGGTGGTCAAACGGTTAAGTAATGGCTCGGAAACTCGTATCCATATTCAATTTTCATTTTTCGCAATTTTTTGTGAGTGTACGCGAGTTGTAGTTGTGCAGCAAGCGTGTGTACGCGGGTAGTAGTGGTGTAGGGCACATACACCTTCAAAACAATGGCTTTTAGAAGAGTTGTTTAGTGATGGATTGGCAAAGATAGCAAGTAAGATGGCCCGATGCCAGGTATTCATGTTTGGTGCAATTTAGGGTTATAACAGGAACATACACATGTCAAGGAGGTAGGGCGGGAATAGACAGAGCCCCAGGAGTCGCAGTTCCCAAGAAACCAAGGACAGGCCAGACCAAACCCAAGAAAATGAAAGGGGGGACATCTAAGACAAGAACCCATAAGGGGAACAAGTATAACACATAGGCGCCCCAAGTACAAAAGAAATAGGTTGAGGTAGCGCAAGGGACTACACCAAGTCCTATTCCACAAGAGCCAAGCCCGACTAAGAGACTATCTACTCAGACGGGGGGTGCGTGCAATAAGATGAAGGCTCATATAACACCTCTAGAATACACGATCACAGAGAATGATGCAAAAAGGATAGCCCAATTGGTCCAGGATCGTAAATCCAAGGATTTTGAGAATGATGTGCGCCAAAGGGACAGAATGGAAGAAGATCTAGCAGACATGAGAGAACTCCTTAGGAGTATCGGGGAAGCATAGCTAGCCGAAAACAACATAGAAACAGGACCATCAACATCATAAACATGAGGAGAACATGAAGCAAGCGAGGAGGATACAGTCCAGACAATACCATGGCTGAGTGCAACATTTCACGTTACACCTAGCATGATACGCATGGACGATATTGTGGGGCAGACACCCCTAAAGGATTTGACACAATTATAGTTTCTATTGTCGCGGATACCCACCAAGGCCCTATATAAACTGCAGTTCATTGTTACATAAGAGGTACAGTCTCATGCACGCACAGACATTGTCGAACTGCAATAGGTAAAATATAAATGGGATGACTTGGAATTGATATTTGAGCATTCCAAGCTTGAGACCAAAGAGGAGAGGGAACGTGTGAAGGGATTGGAGCAGAAAGTGGTTGTAGCCTAAGAAAATATCCCAAAGACCACGCAGATGGCCGAACTCATAGCGACAGAAAAGATTGATTAGATTGTGCAGACAATCGATCAATACCATCAGGAGATCGATAATCTTCATGAGTATCTCACACCTACCACTCCACCAGAGGTAAGGGAGCAAAGAAATCATGATGCAATAGAGTAGCTATAGGAGATAGAACAACAAGTCCATGCAGCGAGGGACTTGTTCGACAGAGCAGTGCAACTTTGGACGAAGTTGGAAGAGGATCAACAAGTCTAGCAGTGGGACCAGGAGGAAGAAAGGATAAGCACATATATCCAAGACCTAAAGTAGAAGCATACGACAATGTCAATCATGGAGCGTGTCAAAGGGGCACAAGACATGAAGAAATTGCAGGAAGAACTCACCACTGTGCAGACGCGGAAAAAGGAGTGTCATGCTCAAATGGAACAGCTCCAGGAGCGAACAGCGAAATTCATTGCACGGGTAGAGGAAGACAAGAAATATATGGCACAAACCCAGGCAGAGTGTGCAAGGTTGATCAACGACAAGATTGTAGTGAAGGAGAAGACCGTGCAGGCTCAAACGAAAGCAACAAAGCTCAAGGAGAAGGTCCAAGTGATCACCAGAGAGATCGACGAGGTACACAAAGGTTAGGTGGCTCAGGACAAGTCACATGTCAGTGTTGGGGGCCTGTTGGAAGCAGGCCAAAGAGGAAAGAAAGGCTATTTTTTGGAAGGAAGGCATGCACGAGGAAAGCAACAACTGGAAGGAAGAGCAACACGTGTGCATGCATGAAAGACCTAACGACACTAGGGTTAGGGTTTTCTTAATACAATGTAATGGCTGATGAGCCAGAAATGTATAAATATAGATACCTAGATTTCATATAGAGAGGAAAGAGTTAGGAGAGAGAGATAGAGACGGACATAGTGTATCGAGCTATAATATTTTGAGATACAACCTAATTTTGTAAGTTGTTGAGTTGGGGAAGAAGTAGGAGGGTAGATCTTGAGGGTTAGATCGTAGGCTGAGGAGCCTGGTGCGATCTAGTCCGCCTCGTAATAGATCTTGACCTGACTGAGAAGAGCTGTAAAGCGCGCGACACTGTAGTTTTGGAACTGCTATAATAAAAGAGCTTAAGAGATAGATCTTTGTGGACATAGCCCAGCAGGGGGTGAACCACGGTAAAACCCTATGTTATGTGATTAAATGCATGTGTTTCCTTATTGTTTTTTAGTAGTTGTTGATATGATAAATGAATGAGTTGATTATATTCCATGCATAATCGTGGATGAAAGTTTACTGCCTTAATAAGTTGAATAGAAATCTCAGCGCACACCTCTCAAATCTTCACTCAATCCTAGACTGCAAACACTTCAGTATTGCAGTCACCCATTAAAACTATCTCGGGTGAGATTGCACAGTGCACTTTGTGCATTGTGTTGCCTTCTGGTTTACCAGGAGGGCCGATAGTTTTAGAGGCTTTGTTAGAACCCCAGTAGATATGAACCCTGGGTCAATCAAGTTAAAGATATAAACTCAGATAGAATAACAACCAACATCATGACAGAATTTGATTATGCATGTCATGTTGAAAAATTAGATGGGTTGTGACAGGAGAAAGTAACAATTCATCAAGATAATCCCAGTGTTGATATGATCAGTCAAGGAAAGGCTAAATATCCAAGTAATAATGGAATGCTGAAATTTAATATCAACATAATATGTGGTTGCAAGTATGCAAAGTAGACAAGGAAAGATTCTTGGATGGATTCAAGTCCATGAACATCATAAGATAATGGAAGAAGAAATCATGAGGTAGATATCAAGCTAATAGGAATGCATGAAAACACTCCAGGAGGGACAACAAGAATAGTAGACGATTGTTGATACATTCCAAAAGTATTGAAGATATTTCCACAATAGCATGGAGATGTCAAAGCCAAGAAGGACTTCAAAAAGAAATGAATCTCTGTAGAGAATCAGTAAGGAACCATGAAGAAGAAAATGGTTTTATGCATGGTTTTGAATGCAAAAAGAGATGGTTCCTGACAAGAATCCATCTTAAATGGCATAGAGCCATTAGTGACATCCCCAGAGTTTGGAAGTATCACTTTAAATTACGATGGTAAAGTAAAAGAAATGTTGAGTACTTTTAATTAATTTTGTGCAACTAGCGAATGAGACATATGTGCATCCTTACATTATGATAGAGATTGGCTATGCAAGCCAAGTTTGAGGCTAGTTGGCAAGGAAAAGAGAAGAGTGCAAGAAAAATCAAGTACTAAAATATTCAGTCATGAAAGGGATGAAGTGGTTCAGTCCAAAAAGTAAATGGATGTTGAAGATCCAAAGTCTATAAGACAACATGATTGGAATTATAGTTCATACAAGTATGAGTTGGGATAGATGGATCCAGAAAATAAATATTGAAGGTTAATATCAGCTTATCATTAGGATGGAAATGCAAAGGCAGCCAAGAGTGATTCGGATAGAAAGTGCTCAAGTCAAAAATAATCATGCACAGTGATTACAGAGAGAGCACAAGAAGATTCAAGAATCTGGGAAGAATTGAATACTTATGGAATCAACAAGGAAAAGTGTTATAGGGAAATAGAAGTTGTTGCAATTTCTGTGGCAACAAGTATGTTCAGGCTTGTTGGAACAACCATAAAGAGAGAATGCTTGCATGTTTGCAAGTTTTGTTGATGATGTTGTTGCATATGGAAGGAAGCAATAGAAAGATAAAGTGTTGGTTATAAGTTTGATAAAAGAGGCATGAAAGCTTCTATTGTCATCATCTAATCAGGTAGCATCAAATTCGTTTAATGGAAGCTATGCAGGTAAGTATTTCTCTTTTGAAATGATGTTGCATAATTTCCAAAGGGAAATTCACGTAAGAATTTCCCCATATTGAATTCTTATAATACCTAGTATAGTATTGTTTAAGTGCATTAACATGAATAAGATACCACTAGGTGTGGTAAAGGGTAGAGGCATGTTATAGTTATCAAATATTCTTATATTTTGAATGCACACACTAACATAATAGCATGTCATGTTAATTTGGTTATGAGGTAATAACCAAAGCAATAAAAGATAAGAACTTTTTATAGGAATGATGCCAGGAAAGCTAGTCATGTATGAGACCAGGACATGGTTGGATATGGAAAAGTATGGATATAGAAAGGTTATGTACCACACAAATACCCAATGAGCTTCCTACCTTTAAATAATGCTTGGACTGCAACCTTTTTTCAAACACTAATGCACACCACAGACTTATATTCTTGGTGTAGTATTCGGGTCGAAAAGGAAGGCATCCAAATAATTGAGAAGATAATGGGAAGTGTGTGGAGAATGTGTTACGACATTGGCCAGATTTCCAATTAATGGATGGTAAGATACATGACTTAGATAAAGAGCGTTTTGAGCAATCAATGCAAATGTTCATTGAATAGATATGCATTGAGAGTTGCACTCATGCCTAGTAAGTGGCATAGTTGCACTCATACATGATATAATTGTATACTTAAATGTATTTGTTGAATGTGTTTTGTGAGTGCATGCATATATATTATTGCATGGAAATAATTATACTAACAGCTTAAATGTTGCTAACTCATGGAGTTGAGAACATTTCAGGAGTTGTTAGACATTGCAACATGAAATTTGCAAGTCAAGTAGTCACATGAGCATTGACTACAAGAAATTTTATGTTCAGGAAAAGAAGTAATGAACTTACTAATATTAATTATGAACAGGCGTATGCATAGAATGATAATTCATTATATCTAATAAATTGTTTGATAATTTTGATTGAATTGATGAATGTACACAATTCTAAGATCATGTTATAAGGTTTTTGTATATATTGCAATGAGGGTATGATGTACAGGAAATACTGAAAAGTTGTTGGTTGAATGCAAGATAGAAGCATTGTAGGAAAAATGGTATTTATCATGGTGCTTGCTGAAAGCCAACATGAAGATTGCATCCTATTATTGCAACAACAATGAAAAATTATGAAATAGAATTTCATATTTTGGGGAAACATTGAATTACTTATGAAATAAGTTTGAGTTCTAAATGAATTCTTTTATGTTCTCTCGTGATAACTTCATGTCTGTGATGCAGATGAGATAATATTGATTAAAGTTGGAATGTTGGGAAAGAACAACCACTGTTGAGGACACTAAAGCCCTATAATTGTAGAACCTTGGTGGGCTTTTGGTAATGGGTTAGCGCTCTCCTTGTGTGTGAAATCCTTGGAAATATGGATCGTTGAAGGACTACGTAGCACTGAAGGGATGCCTGAGCCTGGAAGGGTGAGTGCAACAAGGAGGAGGCAACTCAAGGAAAGTAGAGCACTAGATGGATAACAAACCTCTAATAGCTAAAGCTTGGAGGTTTTTTTGAAGAATTTGAATTGTACATGTATAAACAAGTTTCACTGAAGACGGTGCAAAAATAAGGGGAGGGGATTGTAATATCCCAAGACCAATCCCCAGTTGTAATTGTAAATGTAACATGTTCTATATGCTGGTGAGCCAAGTGATTATAAGCTAGGAGGCTTATGTGATGATTAGGCTAGAGAGCCTAGATGCTAAAGGCCATAGAGCCTGTTTTTGTGTATGTAAATACTCATATCATTAAAATAATACATCGTTGCATGTAGACCGACCACGATAAAAGAGAATGGGGGACTAAGCTCCACTAGGTAGGGAAAGGGAAGGGGCTAAGAGGCTAGAAAAAACGGCTAAGTTGGAGGGCTTATCTCTAAGGGAATAATATTATATTATTATTTCCTAAAAACTAAGGTTGGACATAACCTATGTTATCCTAAGTTCTCGTGGGAAGGGAACGAATTATAGGTGGAGCTCATGCAGCTTCATGAAGACAAGTGTCTGATTTGGGACATGCCGATATATTTGGAAAACTCGTCATTCTTGGGGGTTCTCTGTCATTATTCTCATGCTCCCCATAAACTCACGCATTCACGTAGGAATCCATTACCTCCATTGTTGACCTATGAGCATGCACGTACCTATGAAACCTGCACACATATCTGGAGACATATCCTGTATTTTTCCTATGATGAATAGTACTCGTAGTCCTACTTGATGGCACAATGCGCCAGTATCTACATGATCCTATGATAAACTTGTTTTTTATGAGCAACATCTATTCCAAACGTGAAGGCGATTGTTGTTTCCATCACATGTGCATTAGCTGAATGCTGGAGTTGTTTTCACCTAAGCCTTTTGTTGGTTATCTAAGAGCATGAGTGAAGAGGCAAGTTTTCAGGCTCGTGGAATGAAGAGGAAGCTTTCTAGGCCTGTGAGCAACTCTCTCCAGGTGAGAGAGGTTGTTGGGGAAGTGATTTCTCCTAGAGGGAGTCCAGAAACAACTATAGTGCTCTGAGAATTCATGTTTGGCCTGTTGTTGAAGCCCTGGAAGGGAAGTGGGGTAGCCGAGGGACTGTTGAGCAGAGAAAGGGCACACTTCCTGGGGTAGGATAGACATGTGGGGAATGAGAGGTTTGTTGGTTGTGGAGCCTGATTATCTTCCTGATTCAGAGGTCCTTGCTTTCAGTCGTGTTTATACCCCATGAAGTATTTACACCCCAGAAGTATGTACACTCTTCCACGTGGGGGAGTGCAGAGGGGGGGTACCCCCTCTGCGGGGTCCGGGGGATCCATCCCCCCGGCTGGGGGGTCTGGGGGCAAGCGAACCTCCAGCGGGGGTTCAGGGGCAGCGTCCCCCGATGGGGGTTCGGGGGCGAAGCCCCCGAAGCAAAAATTGCCTTATAAAAGTATATTGTAATTTCATTGTAAATCTGGATCGTTCATTATAAGGTCGCGGATCTAACGGTAGAGATTATGTTAGGGTTTTTTGCCCTAGAAGACAACCCTCTTTTATGAGGGAAATGTATCGCGACTATGAATGATGGTGAATATTGTATTATGAGTGAGGAGACTGTGAGAGAAAGAAGAGGAAGTTACAGCGGGTTTTGCTATAGGTTGTATCCCTTCATTTTCTGGATAATAATAAAGGAAGGACCTGGCAATTTCTCTGGTGGACGTAGCCCACACTGGGTGAACCACGTAAATCTGTGTCTCTCTTGTATTGTGTGTCTTCTGTGTTTTGTTTCTGCATTTGTTTTATTTTATTGCTCCGCGGTCCTGTTCTTCTAACAAGGTTGTGGGTTGTGTGTATAAGTTGGCTCCTGGGAGGGAATCTTTCCTGATTGACTATGTAGCATGCCATTGTCTCAGCCTAGCCTAGGAATCCCTTTACTCGGGTGGAGTTTAGTCCCATCTCGAGGGTGACCCACTCGTGAGAGTGATAAGTAGTGTGGTCTATGGATGGGAGGTTCCTAGAAAGTTTGCACACAGTTGGTAGTCATGTATAAAAGATAAGTGTCATTTCTATGCTCATTTACATGCTGTGTATTTGTACATGTTTTATATTTATGAGTTTATCATGTATATGTTGTACGTATAGGATTTACTGTCATTTCTGCATTTATCTATGTATTAGCATAATGTAATTGTCTGTTAAGTTATAATTGTATGATGTTCTGCAAGATTCTCTGAAGGGTGTAGTCCAACAGGTCTATGGTTGGGTATGCTACATTTTGGTTATCAGAAGCTAAGTAAGAATGAATGTGTTTTAGAGTAGCATGGCCTAGCCTGGGTGGTGGTGGACGCTACAAAATGGTATCAAAGCTTGAGCAGAGCGGAGTTTTAGTAGCATGCCCCGACTTGGGAGGTTGGGAGACGTTACACTCTCTTAATACCTTCTCCTCTAGCAGAATCATGTGATTGATTCTTCCTTTTTTTGACAAGAGAATGCATTTTCCAATAAAACTATGAAGCTACCCAAAAAGTATGGTATTTCAAAGAAGAAAATGATGCACAATAAAACTACAACACTTCCAACTTATACAAAATTGTCCAGTAAGACATGACAATTCCTTACAAAATTGTTCAGTTAGGTGGGACAATTCCTTATTATTATAGCATAAGAATATACTTTCACCAATGCTCTATCATATATAGTTAAGTGCTCAATTATTTTAGGAAAAACAATTTAGATAAAGAAAAAAAAAAAAAAAAAAACTTTATTAAAACCTGTGTTTCCATGGTTTTAGTTATAATGAACATCTACTAAAATCTTCATTTGCTCGAACCTTGTTAATTAGTATTTTCCCTACAATCATAAAAGACCATGCATGATCCTTAGCTGATCCAAGAGTATAACTGTGGTGCAATGAGTGTTGAGAATATTTTTATATTTGATAATGGATAATTAAGAGGATAAAATGCCCAAACTAATATTAGTCAGTTTTGAGGTAACTTCCTCTTAGATGTGACTTTTGCTGTGACTTTGGCCGACGAATAGTTGTATCAGTACCGGATCTTAATTATTTTTACTTTTAAAGAATAAAAAATTAATGAAAAATATTATGTACTCAGTAGCAGATTTAATTGATACAGTATATGTTTTAAATATGTACCCTGGCATCTGAAAAATAGATTTGAAAGGTACTTCAAATCCAACCGATGTATATATAAAACATTTATGGTTTTGCTACTCCATGCTTATTGATTACCTATTCACCCACGTGCCTATAGCAATTGCAGCAGCATCTGTTTGAACCTATAATAAGCATTGGCTGTCCGGGAGGAAGAAACAGCCAAGCGAATGCGACGTATCAAGGATATATACGTCTGCAGTGCAGTAGGAGACATATTACTGTTCCGCGTAGAGAAGGTGAGATCATCTTTTCGTTGGCTTGTGAGGTTGTGTTTTTGGTTCCATAACCATCACTGTCCAGATTTTATCGCCGAATCGTGGACAGTGGATGCATGCACTTGCAGTTGAGACAGAGAGCAAATTAATAATGATATTGGTCCAAATTCATTCTGGGAATTGAGGTGGGGATATTATTATTGGTTCTGCAATGAAAATGTTGATTGTGACTGTTCAAGCTCCTAGTTCAGACTAGGGAGATGTATACTTTTTTTCATATTTAATTAAAATGGAGTTGAAAAATAGTATTTAAAAAATATATTATATACAAAGTAATTGAAAATTAAAACAATCTTGTTTAGTTTATATCTCATAATCATAATTATTTAACATGGATTTAACAAATAACATT
>ML798298.1:0-21334 GCA_009831015.1 Picea engelmannii | reverse complement strand
ATGGTTAAGAATATGTGTTTCCTCTTAAGAGGTCACAGGTTCAAATCCAGAGGGGGGTAGGGTATGTATACCTTCGTAGACTTTACCAGTCAAATCGCTGGGCGGAGGGGGGTCCCTTGTCCCACAAACAAGGGGGTCTCATAGACCAAATTGGTGTGTTGGCTTGGCCGTGACCTTAAAAATAGATTATTATTATTATTATTATTATTATTATTATTATTATAGATCTGGTTAGTAGTGAGAGATCTTCTCCAACTATCAGATTCTATTTATGTGTGTGTGATCAAGTGATTTCCTGATGAGTCTGTTAGGAAAACTCCTTGTATAAATATGTGCTTATTTGATTAATAATATATACATATTTTGTCTATGCAATTTAGTTTTCTAATTTAGTATCAGAGCTAGTAGCTCTGGGCGCAACTCCCTAACGGGAGAACCCAAAAAAATGACATATATGTGAGAATTAACTTGTTGTAGGATTAGCGTAGAAGTATGAACGGGGATTTTATTTTATTTCTTCAGTGAAGAGTAGATTATTTGTATGTGTGTTGTGTAGTATGTTTTCTTTCTGTCAAATAAAGTCGTTGAAGGACCTAACATCATGTGAAATAAGAAACCGCAACTTGCTATCCCTACATGCGGTTTTCGATTGATGGGAAACTGACATATTCTGAATCATGGTGATAAGAAACTACAGTCCTGGATTGATGACAATGATTCCCCTCATTGTCCAGCCCTTGGAATTTAATCTCAAATTCATTTTTTTGTCAGCCCAAATTGCATGGACTGCAGAGGCCTAATTTGTTTCTATACATCGAGCCAGCCAAAAACAAACTAGATCTGGGAAGTTTTTTGGGGGGGGGCTTCTGCGCGGAGGCATTAACAATTGCAAATCAAGATACACACCAAAACTATTTTTCATTACGTATAATCACAATATAAATACAAGTACAAGTAGCTTAAGATAGATAACTATCTTAACTACATAATCTAGATAGTTGAGATAATATCTCAATTATCCATAACAAACTCAAATCCAAACCAATTCTATTGTAAGCATTATTCCAACACCCTCCCCTAATGCTTACATTACAAATATTATATCATAATTACAATACTCAAATTTCAACATATATATTTGACTTGATATGGTCTTCATCAACACTCCTATCCACTTGGAAATCTTCCAGTATACGCTCTTTCTTCTCCACAACTTCAAGCTTCCCTTTCAACTCATTTAAGACAACAACGCTTTTGACCATCATTGACAAAATTGTAGAATTGATGTTTCTCAACCTCCTAAAGGACAATCTCAATATTGAATTATCCTATGGATACACTACCATTTGTGGAATTCACCCGAAGAGAAAATTTTGATAGTTATATAGGATAGTGATCTAATTACTGGATATTTTCAGCAGTCAATCATACAATTGACCTTGTTTAAACACATCTACAACAATATACACAAGAATAACCTATAATGGACGTTCTTGAAGCACCGAAGGACAAAAAGAACCTCTATTTTTTACAAACTTGTAAACATACTCAAACTAGTGAATATGTTCTTACATGGCACCGAAATACGTCAAGAACTACCAGCTTAAAATATGTTAAGTTGTTCTTTGAACAGTTCTTCATCATTTACAAACAAATAAATATAACATACACAACTCACGTCGCACTATGTGTAACACTACAACAAATCTACCAAACCAACTCGGAACACTGCAATCACGTTGTCGAAGATAAAGTCCATGAATGAATTCGTTGATATGCTTCCTGGACTTGATCTCTTGCTATGCAACTAGTATACAGAAGGATAATTATCTGCAAACTATCCATTGCAGCAGGAATAAAAACATATGAGGCCTTATGAGATCGATACGTTCAACACCTTTACTTGAAGATAGGATTCAACGATGCTTGGAGATCTTCGTGGATTTTCTTAGAGAATCTTTTATAATCTGGCAGCTATCTTTAAGCTCGACGACTCTCCAACCAGGATTACAAACTCCTCCATGCAACGGATCCTTCACCAGAAAACCTCCAACAATCATGCAACTTGCACATCCCCCACAACGATCCCACACACTGCTAGTGGGAAAAATCCCCCTATTACTATATTGGGTCAAGGAATAGGAAGAGCATTGACTTCCCTTAAAAGATAGTTTTATTCCTAAGCTACACCAAAACTATCTAAACCGAAAGACAAGAGAGAGGAAGGAAGATCGGTAGGTGTACCTTTGGTCCTAACATCTAGTGTAAACCTCCTTCGCCTTTGTAGTTTCCTAGACTGCGGGTCTCCTCCAAAAGCTGACCGGCAAGAACACTCAGGAAAACAATGCTACAAATATACAATCTCTACTTGTTACTCTCAATATTCAGATATAAGCATAAATGCATTAATTAATAAAAACATAAAGACATAATGTATTGGGACAGGAAAGAACTCGTTTATTCAATTTAAATATCAGAAAGATTACAACCTTCTTATCGACAAACAATCTGCGAACCAGGTCTGAGCTCCTCTTATTGCTACTCCAAGTGCATCATTCTCATGCTTGCCTCTCACAACCAACTGATCTCTTGGGAAAAGGGAAAGGGTTGTATAAGGAGAAAGGGATGGAGGGGAATGTTGAGGCCAAATCTCAGAAAGGGATGCAAAACTTGGGCTAGAAGTGGAAGGGATTTTGGCAAAGTTTACTTGATCTCTTGTTTGTTGTTGTAAATGGGACCCCAAGACCTATTTTTATATGATAAAAAGAGGGTTATTCCGTTTGGGGATAGGCTACAATGGGTGAAATGGTTGGGAAACCCTCGATAGACCGTAAACTTCGTCGAATTCCTTGCAATTATATATATTTTTGTAACTTTTGGAGGTAAATGCGGGATGTCTAGCATGCATCTCATGTATGTGCCCAGGCTAACTAGTATGCAAATAGCATGTGTACGTGGGTTGTAATTCAACAAGGCATGTACATGTTCCAAAAAATAGTTTTTTAAGGAGGATCCTCAACAGTAATTTGGAAAATTGTGGAAGTGGAAAGGCCAATGCCATGTATGCATAGGTAGGGCATTTTTGGGCTATAACAGATGCCCCCTAATGTGTGAGGTCAAAAGAGAAACTAATGGCCAAAATACATTACAACATATTTACCAGTGGGAAGGCATGGAGTTGAGTGAGCCCAGGACCAGAGTTCGGGAGCATGCCATTTGCAAAACAATGATAATATCTCTGAGGTGGGCATACCCATGCTTGGGATGAACTAATCATGGTTTCCAATCAAGTACATTGCAGATCCATGTCATATAAATGTCTATATAAAGTGTATCTGCAAGAAATACACATCGGATCTACATCTCAAAATCATTTGAAGATATACAAGTACAATATAATATGCATCTTCAAGAGTATGGACACATGTGGTTGGATATGAGGACGTCATAGCTCGAGAAACAACCTTAAGATCTTCAGAAATAAGGTAGGAGTACAATATGAGTGTAATACTCACTACCATGAGGTCTTCGACATGTCATCGGGGAAATACTGGAGGATCTCAATCATCAGGCATAGAACTTCATTGATTTTGAATCCAAACATGACTGGATTGTTGGGATGGATGACTCATGAAAGTCAAGAAACAAACTGCAGAATGGCCGACTCAGGTTGGATAAAAACTCCCATGGACAAAAGAACGACAAAATGATGAGACTCAGGAAGATGAAATTTGACATAAGTTTGTGATACAGGAGGCACCACAAACTCTCCATATGTTCAGAAGAGTAACCAAATGGAGGAGGACACAACTCTATGTAGCAAGTACAACTTCCTAAGGTCATACTAGATCTCAATTATTGGTGATCAAATGGAAGGATGTGCTTTGTCCAAGGGTGACTATCTTGCTGTCGAAAAAAGAGAACGTATATCTCATCCCCTCTTTTTGGAATATTTGATTTTTTTGTCTTTTTCAAATTTTTAACGAGCTTGAAAAAGAATAAAATAATGCTACATTACAAAGGAGGAACGAGTGTCGTGGGAAATAAAATTGGTTCCAAGTGCATGGAACATGATGATGTTTAGTGAAAGGAGACATGCGCAGGATAAGGACACTCGGGAAAAATTCCTCCATGTGTCAGATCGCAAGGGAAAAAATCGTTGCAAGGCTTGCATTTAAGGAATGCTTTAAATGTTCAATTAATAGCAACATAAATCTGACATTAGGCCAAAGACACAAGGATGAGATATGCGATGTGAATAAATATGACACAACACGAATCCTTCCATGTGAAGTTTTATGATCCCAGAGAAGGTAAGCTCAGTGATTTTTTCACGTTTAGAGAGTCTGAAAAAACATTAAAAGAAGACTCCAGGGAGTTCCTTTTTCGTAACTAGTCCAATTGGTTTGGAAAATGGTTATACTTATACTAAAATGACGTCTCTTCAAAAGAATTTTAACGAGTGTGATTGAGACAAGATCACTCGGCGATCTTTTCAATTTTAAGGATTCTGAAAAGAGCTTAACTATGGACTTACGGTCTTTTACTGAGTTTAGTCACCTTAGCCCGAAAAAGTATAAAATATAACTTAGGAGAACTCTCCCGGTGAGACAAGTCTCCCGAGGCGTACCTTTTTCCTGGATAATCTATTGGTCAGAAAAAGGATTAAACTTGTGCCAAACAAATGTCCTTTTTGGACCAATTAACAAGTGTGAAAGGAAAAAGGTCACTCAACAATCTTTTCATATTTAGGGAGTCTGAAGAGAGCTTAAGTATGGACTCCGAGGGGATTCATTTTTCATAAGTAATCCCCAAGGCCTGAAAAAGAGATAAACCAAAACCAAGGAGAATGTCCCTTTTTCTAAAATTTAGTCCCTCGGGCCCAAAAAAGGGTTAAACTTACGCATGAGAATAATCTCCTAGCGAACCAAAGCTCCTAGGGCATACATTTATTTGTAAATTAATTGTCCAGACCGAAAAAGGGGTAAACTATTGTTGGACAGATGTGGATTCAAATTTGAGTTTGGCAAGAAAGAAGGGAAAAAAGATCGCTCGACAATCTTTTCAATTTTATAGAGTCTGGAAAGGGATTAAAGAAGATTCCAGGGGAGATTATTTTCTTAAGTAATCTAAACAAGACCAAAAATAATAAATAAGCTCTCGTTAGATGTTTCTTTCAAAGTTTGAGTGAGCATGAAAGACAACAAACTATGTTCATGGGGAGTCCCTCGGGTATAGACCAGAAAAAATGATGACGAAGAAGGATGAGGCTTCAACACAAAGTCATGGCGGGACTAAAAGAGACTCGCGTTCCTATGAAGTACTTCAGCATGGGCACCAAATGGAAAACACGGTTCTAACTAGGATGCCCATGGAAGGAAGGCTCTACGACATAAAGTACGACACATTTATCTATAAGGAAGGTTAGTGTCACAATTCAGTGGGGTCAATTCTATGGCCAAATGAACCAGGAAATGAATAATGAAAAAATGAAAGTAGGGAAAAATATAACCTATATGTCAGTTTCAAGGTCAATACCTATCAGAACAGATCAATACGATGAACAAAATTCCAAGAAAAATGTCTCCAAGATCCTACATATAAGGCCAATAACATGCATCCAGAAGTGAATAGATCCAATATAGATAGAAACTTCGGAAAATAAGAGGTGCTACTGAATACAAAGCATAAAAACAACAAACCTAAACTGTACAATATGTACAAGGTACTTCACATCCTTACGGGTGATGCGTGGTAGTAGTTCAGGCAGAGCCCACTACTAAGCTCTGACCAAGAATCTCTTCGATAGTCAACCTGGAAAGTCTCCCAAAAGGAAAGAAAACACAAACATTGTAAGTCTTCCCACAGTATAGAAACCATAGTCATGGCTTCAAGGATAGCCTCATATGAAGGAAATTCAAAATCCTAGAAATCACGCGAACGAGGAGGGTCGATAGTCCCAAAGGGTGAAGCAAACTGACCATATTCCATATGACAATGAAGGTTCTGACTAGGACTGGCAGAGTCTATCATTGAAGAATCACAAGCATGAGGGCTTGAGGATCTACAAACAATGAGATCAGACTCGAAAGGAAACTCGATATCACTCGGACCAAGAGGGGGAAGCAAGGGCTCCCATGCTCGCTCCCATGCCCCCATTGGTTAAAAAGACCGATCAATTGCTGAGACCATGTCTCAAAAAGGAAAACATGATTGCACAAGTTCCTGCTCAGAAGCAATTGAACATCAAGGATAAAACACCACATAATTAACCTATGGTAGGGTAGAGTCTACAGAAACACTAAGAACATATAAAGGGGCAGCTTGAAATAACACCAAATTAGGATGGTGATTATTACATGCCAGCTGGTCAATAGTGACAATTCTTCCATTATGAGGGAAATGCATCACACGGAAGAGCGTAGACACCACAATGTTCATAGCATATACATAATCATGCCTAAGAAGCATATTGAAATCTAACAATCCTTGCACCACTATAACATCGACAAGGACAGTCTTCCCACCTAACAACATAGGTAACTTAGGAAGAACCCCCAAATATTCACTAGGATTTTTGTCAAAATCCAACATCTCATGCGAAGCAAACACAATCTTGGGAGAACCCAAATCTTGCCAAGATAAGGAGGATAAAATACTTGCGGAGGCTCCTTCATCCATAATACATCGATAAAAAAATTTGAATTAACTTCAACCCATATTTGAAAGGGTGTGGAAGAAGGAAGATGAGGTTCAACAAGGTCATTCCAATCAAAGGAAACCATCCTAGGACTTGGAGGGGGTGTGCTCGAAGTGAGCAAAATGCCCCCTTGTTATGAAATTATTGAACTAGAAATGCAAAAAACATATTCGGTAGACACATCACTCACCATCAGAAGAGTGGGATCAACCAAAATTGCATCAGCATGACCACTTTGGTAGACTCAAAACTCTCCAATAGAAGAGTTGGATCAGCCGAACATTGCATCGACGTGACCAATTTGGTAGACTCGACACTCTCCAAGAGAAGAGTGGGATAACCTGAAGATTGCATCAGCGTGACCACTTCCTCAACCACTGGTTGAACAAGCTGCGAGACACCATGGTCTGAAGGCACATCACCCCCCAAAAGAGGAGTGGGATCAGTCGAATATTGCTTCGGCATGACCACTTCATCAACCAAAGGATGAATAGATTGTGAGGAAACCTCGTAAGAGCTTACAGATAGGGACCACAATCTTCGTGCCTCTATAAGGCTAGGGCACAAATGAGTAAGGTGATCTCGCTTGGAAATATTACAAGGGAACTGAGGCGTACATCCTATCCGTCTAGGTTTCTCAACAGAATCAATGCCCCCAGCATGACTAGCAGTGGTTGGTTTCTTTTCCTCAACATTAAACACAGAGGTTGTTGACAACTTTCCAACATTACTAGCAGAGGTTGGTTGTTTTCCCCCAGCATGACTTGTAGACCCTGGCTGCTATTCTTCAACATGACTTGCAGAGGTTGATGACCTATCTCCAACATGACTCACAGAAGTTGGTGATTTCTTATTCCTATTCTTCGTCTTTTTATTTCGTTTATAATTCCAGTTACTAGTAGCTATACTTTCACTAGAGAAGGAAGAAGAAGGAGGAGAAGAATTTTTTGATGAAGGAACATCAACATGATTCCCATGAAAAAAGGTGCTTAAGTGAGAAGCGTCAAGAGAATTCAGGACATTTGGAATGGTACCCAACCAAACTGGTAGTCCCACATTCAACCCAGGAATGTACAAAGTGGTCATCAAAGGAACACCAACATTTCCAAAGAAAGGAAAAGCACAAGAATCCCCTTGTGAAGGGGTTCCTTGGTTGGTATCGTCAACAAATTTTTCCATGAAGATCTTATGCACAGGTTCTTCTCTTGCGACATCATTCAAGTCCGTAAAAGTCTCACACATTGTCTCTAGCGAACCAATGGTATAAAAAACAATGCCTATAAATAGGCGGCTCCACATTTCTAAGCAGAAGACCAAAACGTCCTCATGACCAATGGAGTGGGTGGTCTACCCCCTTAGGTTAGAGACCCAAAGCAATGACTAACTAACTCACTATGGAAAACTAGGGAGCATAGAGCACACCACTAAGAAGAAAAGCCCAAAAATATACAAACCAAACAAACTACCCTTTGGAATGCTTCCGACCCAGGGAGATGAAGTCATGATCACCCAAAGCACTCATAAAGGAAAACTACTAACTAGGAGAAATAGTTACCCAGACCTCCAACCGACGGTCCCTTCGGGTGTCACCCAGAGAATACAAAGTCTACCTCAGGTACCGCGATATACCCCTCACAGACACCTATGTCTCAACCTAAATAATGGAAACTAGGCTACCAACTTGTAATCAACAACCAGGTGGGGTACAGTCGACAGTCGGACGAGGGTATGGGAAGGGTAACTAAGCTCGAAGATCCTCCTGAGGCCTGAAATGAAACAGGGCTAGAATCACTCTTATAGTACCTTGGATGAATCCAAGTGTATTAGAGGTTTGACACAAGTCGGGTCAATAAAACTAAAGGATTCACCCCCAATACACACTCTCCCAAACACTTTGTCAAGACCGAGAGTGGATATATATGTCATCATCCTCCACGCGGCCTCGTGTTTGACTCATGTTTTAGAGCAGCTTCCCGGATTGAGTAATTACAAGGTGGATTTTTCACACCCTAGCATAGACACCTTAGTTAATTTTGGTTGGCCTTGGAGAGTTTACCTCTCCACAACTAATCCAAGCCCCTAGCCTAAGCTATTGGTGAACCCTGGAAAAAAATTTACTAACATATTTTAGATTAGCACATTCATTTTAGGGCCTTTTTTTAATCAAGGAACAAAAGTGCAACATATGTTGTTTGAGACTCTTGCAAAAATGAAACTTACAAGAACACTAGAAAATAAATCTTTACACTAATCCTTCAAATGAAAAGAGTTTCAAGGAAGAAAAAACTTGAACAATCCTTCAAACATAAAGATGTGATCTTTTCTCCTTTCCATACAAAATGCACAATGCAACTTTCAAGTGAAACAAAAGAGAAAATGAAAGGATTTTCTTTCTTATTTTTCTTTTGAAATTCTTTCAAGATGAGAAGAAAACACAACACTATGCTAATTTCTTTTTCTTTTTCAAATAACAATGCAAAGAAAATTCAAAGAAATAAAGAGACTTAAAAAAATAGGTTTTTTTTTTTTCTTCCAATCAAAGCATAACTAACAAAAGATGTTAAAAGAAACTGCAGAATTCACGATTCATGGCTAAAAATAAGCCAAAAATGCTTGGAAACATAGAGAGACAAGATGATTTTNAAAATAATTTTTTTTTTTTTTTTTTTTTCATAAACAATCTGAGCCTACAAATTGTCTCACCCCCAAACAACAGAGGCTTATGGATATCAGGAAGACCTAGGAACCACAAGTTTCTTGTAGGAAAAGGAAAATATTTTGAAAAAATTCTCCAAAACAACAAAGACGTGTGTTGTGCACGACCAACCTACATATGTACGCGGGTTGTATATAATGTAGACCATGTATGTACGCGTGATGTATAGAGAACAGGGCACGTACACCTCTGTAAATTTTCAGAAAAAGAAAAATCTTGGACAGACAACTTGAGCAAGGGAAGCTAGTAGGCACCTAGAAGGTGACTAGAGACCCAACTTGACTCATAATACTGAAAAAACTCAGAAAGAAACTGAAAATAAAATCAAACCAATATCTCCAACTAATACCATAGAGAGACTCCCCAATGGATTCGCCAATTCTGCTAGTGGGGAAAATCCCCCTATTACTATATTGGGTCGAGGTATAGGAAGAGAAATGACTTCCCTTAAAAGACAGTTATATTACTAAGCTACCCCAAAACTATCTAAACCGAAAGACAAGAGAGAGGCAGGAAGATCAATAGGTGTACCTTTGGTCCTAACGTCTCATGTAGACCTCCTTCACCTTTGTAGCTTCCTAGATTGCGGGTCTCCTCCCAAAGATGACCTGTAAGAACACTTAGGCAAACAATGCTACAAATATATAATATCTACTTGTTACTTTCAATATTCAGATATAATCATAGATGCATTAATTAATAAAAAACATATAGACATAATGTATTGGGATAGGAAAGAACTCTTTTATTCAATATAAAGATCAGAAAGATTACAACCTTCTTATCGACAAACACTCCGCAAACCAGGTCTGGGATACTCTTATTATTTCTCCAATTGAATCATTCCCATGCTTTCCTCTCACAACCAATTGATCTCTTGGAAAAAGGGAAAGGGTTGTATAAGGAGAAAGGGTTGGAGGGGAATGTTGAGGCCAAATCTTAGAAACAACTGCAAAACTTGGGCTAGAAGGGGAAGGGATTTTGATTGAGTTTACTTGTTCTCGTTCTTGTTGTTGTAAATGGGACCCCAAGACCTCTTTTTATATGAGAAATACATGGTTATTCGGTTTGGGGATGGGCTACAATGGGTGAAATGGTTGGGAAACCCTCGATAACCCGTAAACTTCATCGAATTCCTTGCAATTATATATTTTTTGCAACTTTTGGAGGTAAACGCAGGTTGTCTAGCATGAAACTCGCGTATGTACATGGGCTAACTAGTATGCAGCTAGCGTGTGTATGTGGGTTGTAGTTCAATAGGGCATGTACATGTTCTAAAAAATATTTTTTTAAGGAGGATCCTCAACAGTAATTTGGAAAATTGTGTAAGTGGAAAGGCCAATGCCATGTATGCATAGGTAGGGCATTTTTGGACTATAACACACACGCACAACTAATAAATTTGTAAGTGGTTGTTGCCTCTAGGTGTCAATGGCGACCTCCTCCTTAGCAACAATTGAGGTTGCAATTATCCACACTAGTCTTGGACAATAAGTCATGCTTCAATGTACAATATTACCAACATCAGATCGGAATTGGATATCCATCATTGCAACTTTTGATCAAACTATTCTTAGTCTGATGTTGCAGGTTCCTTCTAGGTGTTTTCATCCCATTCAAGGCACGAAATCTAGAGAAATAGACAGTAGACAATGAATTGATCTTCTCCAACAACAATCCTCACACACAGGAAACAATACTCTCACACAAAAAACTAATCAAAAAAATAAACAATCCACTCTCCTATGTTATCTATGTACAAGGATCAATGCTCACATCTCTTTCACATCTTCTTGGCCATCTTGTGAGGGATTTAAGCCAGTACAAGCTTTGATACCAAATTGAAAATCAATATACACACCAAAACTATTTTTCATTACATATAATCACAATATAAATACAATTACAAGTATCTTAAGATAGATAACTATCTTAACTACAAAATCTAGATAGTTGAGATAATATCTCAATTATCCATAACAAAATCAAATCCAAACCAATTCTCATGCATTATTCTAACATTAACTTCCATTGCATCTTGTGAGTCAAGGTCCATTTTTTCACCTTTCTCCTACGATAAGTGCAAATCCTTGCAATACTCTTACACAGGGATGTCCAAAGACAACATATTGCATGCATGTGGAAATTGAGGCTCTTAGGATCGATAGGTTCTCTTCAATGGCTCACCGATGCCCATTTTCGTAGGGAATATTTGAACCACAATGTAAATGGATCACTCTTACTGCTGCAAAGAATGATGGCATCAACGTGATTTGTTATTGGTGTTACACGATGATTTATGTTGGCCAGAAGAAGAGCGACTTGGGCACCATCACTCCCATCTCCATTGATTTCATCGTGGGAATGAACATCCAACATAAGATATCAATTGATGCAAGGTGCACTTATTGGTCTAACGATAATGCTATGGTAGAACTGTCAATTACAAGGCAGGGTAGAGAAATACTGAGTGGCACAGTTTTTTGTGAATTTTGTGTTAACTAATTGACTCGACTCTCTTATTGCAATGACTATATATATATATAGTTTGTAGGTTTTATTATGTGTAAGTTTTTTTTCTTTGGTTGTAAGTAAATAAATGAATTATGAAGAAACTCTTATTAAATACGGTAACATAATTCAATTTGGTGGTTCTTGACGTACTTCAGTGTCATGTAAGAACATATTCATTGGTTTGGTTATGTCTACACTTTATTACAAGCTTGTGTTTCTTGGAGTATTCGGTAACCCAAGAACAACAACCACTGGTTATATGTATGGTTTGTGTTTGTGAGTTTGTAATAGGTCACTTTGTAAGATTGATTGTTGGATGCATTCGGTATCTAGACTACTCTCCTATATAACTACTGAATATAGCGACAGACAATGTACTTCGATAGATGGAAGTATATCAATAGGATGATTCAATATTGAGACTATTTTTCAGGGTAGTCAAGAATTGTCGGTCCTACAAATACATCATTGATGGTCATAATAAGTTGTATCTTAAATGGATCAAGTGGTAGCTCAAAGTTGATGGCTGAGAAAAAGTGTAGTCTATGAGATTTCAGAGTGGGTAGAAGTGTTGATGAAGACCAGACCAAACAAAGATCGTACATGTATTTGATTTCATTATTGTTCTTAATGATGTAAGCATTAAGGGATGGTGTTATAATTAATGCTTACATATTGGTTTGAATTTGTTAGATATAGTTAGTTGTGAGACATCTTCTCCAACTATCAGATCTTATTTATGTGTGTTTGATCGAGTGATTTCCTCATGAGTCTATTATCTCTTTGAGGAAAACTCCTTGTATAAATATGTGCTTGATTGATTAATAATATATACAGATTTTGTCTGTGAAGTTTAGTTTTCTAATTACTAATACATATTTTTCATGCAATGGAAGAGGAGACTCAAGATTACATTGACATGTATGCAGGGAATTATGTGTGGTTGTCCTCAAGGCCACTCTAAGAGGGGCTCACTCATTCATGGATAGATTTCATATTTCTCTCTGTTGGGGTGGACTCTTTCAAATGGTCGTTGACGTGTCTACACTAGATGGGGTACCTTTAGTTTTGGGAGGCCTTCTTCTATTTGTTGGTTGTTGTGACACCTTGGATGAGCTACCAGCTTTAGGAGAAACCTTATCCTCTGCACCATCCTCATCTCTTTTATCATCGATTTGTGTATCATGTTTCTTTTCATACTCTCGTAAACCCAAAGATCGTAGAAAATAATCCCAAGAAATTTAAATTTTGTCCAGCATGAAGAGCACTAGGATTTTGATCAAACCTTGATGATACATGATTCTATGGGTAGACTCAAGATGTCCCTGAACCCTTATGGACATTTTAGTGAGGATTTTGAGAAAGTAAAAGGACAAATTCAACTCTTTACCACCACTCAATTGCATGAGAAAATGCATATGGTAACAATGTATGCTCGTGAATCAACCATCACCTATTATGTAGTGTTGGACAGCCATGAGAGGACCCTTCCACTCTTCTTTTACCCATGCAACAGGAATCCCTTATCTCCAGTCAGGGTTTTGTTGCTCTATCACCAAAACATTGTTACAGAGTCCAGGGCTTACCTTGTCGTTCTTAAACCACATTTCCCCGCAGACTGGGAGGGTGCATGTGGCCCCGATGAAGTGCTATGTAACATGAATCCAAGTGTCACCAATATGGGCTTGAAACCCTTCAAATTTATGCGCAAATTTCATGGCGAAACCTATGTGGTATCCATCGGAGGAACAAATGAAATCATACCACTCTACCTTGACAAATGAATCTCTGAGTTCTAGGACTTCCTTGAACAACTCAAGCCCCTATGGATCAAGTCTATTCAACTTCCATTAGTATCGGGGGGATACCATTTTTCACTGAATACCTAAGAGAGGAACTGATATCGATCCCTAATTTGTTGGTATTGTACAACATAAGCTAATTGCGACCTTAATTCAGATGAAATTGCACCTGCAAGTATATTTCTCTACAGCCTCTCGTGATGATGAGAATTTGCAGGCAGATTTTTCACGATCTCAACACGATATTAGCACGAGCTATGTGATCATGAACTTAGAGATGACTGGTGTAATGGAGTGTTCATGATCATGCATTCACCAACACTACACCCTTTTTAAATATTTGAATTATTCTGAACGTTACAAAAACTAAAACAATGTGCTTTTGTCCTAGTTGAAAGAACATGCATTTTCTTGCAATCAACATTTTTGGAGCTGAAAAGGCCTCACTATCCTTCTTATAAGATTAAGTAAAGTATTCCAAGGTGACAAGATGTTGTTAACCCAAACCAGACATGCACAAATATTTCAATAAAGCAGCAAAATGATGTGAAAAATAATAGAGCAGAAAAACAACCTAAGTTGACACATAAATCAAGGAGGAGCATTAAAACAAAAATCAATATTTAATAGGATGTACAAGAAAATAAAAAGGAGAGCAGGGATGCAGACCTAAGTTCCAACATTGGCTCCAACTAGGGATAACACTTTCCTGTGAGGTGCTAAGAAAAGTAAATCAGGTGCCTTACTTCTCCAAACTTGTTGTCACTTACCTTTGTTTATGTCTGCCATCCATGCTCTCTATCTTTATTCAAACTGAAACTTGAAAATGTAGCTACACCCCAATGCCTTTGTTTAGATATGGAGTCTTTATTCAAAAAAATATCAAATAAAAATGAAAATGAAAAAATGATATAGTACAAGATGGACCACGCCAGGTCCTTTAAATGAAACAATATTTCAGGAAGCGCCCATTTACTAGGCTCCAAAAAATATTGTACCATCTAGATTTTGAAATATGAATGTATTATTATACAGAACCTTGACCACTTTGAATGGACCAAACCATATATTATCAAACTTACCATGCTTAGGCTTATCCTCTCTCCTGACATCCCACCTCAAAACCAGGTCTCCTTCTTGAAAGATTTCCTTTTTGGTTTATCTATCAAAGGAAACCTTGACTTTACTCTGATATGCATCAGTCCTATGATTTAATGCTTCCCTCTTCTGCTACACTTCAATGATCTAATAAATTCTTCTATGGATGGCATTTGGTTCCTCAACCTCTTCTTGTAGAAACTTTAAAACTAGTAATCCAAGTTGAGTAGGAAATACTGTATCTACCTCATACACTAGCTAGAATGGTGAGGTTCCCAATGATTTATTCGTGTCGATTCTATCATCACACAAGGCATATTTAAGCATAGAGTCCCAAGACGTTTTTTTTCATCCAACAACTTCTTGATGATCCTGATGAGAGTATTTTTTGATGATTCATCCAACCCATTTCCTTTTGGGTAATAGGGTGTAGAATGTGTTAGGACGATGTTATAACTCCCACAGAATTCAACCATGGCCTCGGACTTGAATTTTTGGGAATTGTATGTTACTAACTTCCTGGGGAATCCAAACCTGGAAAAGACATTTGTTTCTAAAAAATTAATGATCACCTTGTTGGTATCATTTCTTGTGGGTACAACTTCAATCCACTTAGTGAAGTATTAAGTGGTGGTGAGGATCCACTTATGTTTTCCACTAGAGGGTGGATTTATCTCTCCAACAATGTCTAGTCCCCATTGTTGAAAAGAAACACTATCAGTAATTGGATTTAGGGGCAATGAAAGCAATTCATGCTTCCCAACAAACTTTTGGCATTCTTCACAAGCCTTGACTGTGGAAAACACATCAGTGAAGATGGTGGGCCAGTAGTATCATGTCCTCGGGATATTAAGGGTTGTATCCTTCCAATGTTGATGTCCTCCACACACCCCTTTGTGAATGCCTGTTATAAACTACTTAGACTCATCCTCGTCCAAACATTTAAGCAAAATTCCAGCAAGATCTCTCCAATACAGATTCTGGTTTATAATGCATAATTTTACAGATTTCAATTTAAGAGATCTAACCTTTGATTTTTCCATTTCAGGTGGAGCTTCTAAGTGTTGCAAAAATTACACAACATCCTTATACAAGGGGGGGGGGAAGTAATTATCAAATATCTGTGTGTTGTTCTTTGCAGCCTGCATCATGGAGGAATTTGATTGGTTGAAAGTATGGTGTAGCTCTAGTGCTTTATATTTTGAGTCTGATAATAAATTTGCAAGGCCCTTCCCTTTAATTGACTTGGTGGGATTGATGTGCAAGTCATATTCTAACAATTTGACAATCCACTTTCCCCTCTTCCCTTCACTATTGGGTTGCACCAGAATTTCCTTCACACTGTTGTTAGGAACATAGGCTATAATTTTGGACTACAAAACATACACCTTGAAGGCCTTCAAAGCCTTGACCAATGCATAATCCTTCTTATCCAATATATCATATTTTAGTTCAACATCTTAGAGCACTTTATTGAAGAAGGATATAGGTTGTTCATTCACTTCTTCATTCTTCTGTAGCAACACTACAACAATAGTTTCCTCAAAGGAAAAGGAGAAAATGAGGAATTCCTTGGAATAGTCTGGACTAACCAACACGGGGTCTTCAACCAAATCCTGCTTGATCTTTTGAAAGGACGGTTTGGCCTCTTGTGACCATTTGATATCAACATCCTTCTTCAACATGTTAGTAATAGATTTTATGATTTCAACAAAATTTGGCACAAAGCGCCTCAAAAAATTTGTCTTTCCTATGAAAGATTGAATAACCTTCTTATTACTAGGGATGTCAATTTTTTGGATAGCATCAACCCTCTCTTGGTCTATTTTGATTCCCCCTGTTGATATAATGTTGCATAGGAGTCTACCTTCTAACATAGAAAAATGGGACTTTTGGGGATTCAAGGAGATTCCATACCTTCTGCATTTTTGAAAAAACTGTAGAAAGTGTTGTAGATGCTCATCATCATATTTATAGAATATGTTGATGTCATCCAAGTATATTACCATGAACTTGTCCTTTTCACCTACGAATGCAATGTCCATGGTCCTCTGGAAGGTGGCCCTTGAATTCATTAGACCGAAGGGAATTTTGTCATACATGAATGTGCCCCATGGGGTGGTGAAGGTTGTTTTCTCTTTGTCTTCTTCAAGCACTATTATTTGGTTATAACCTAAATATCCATCCAGCATGGATATTATGTTGGAACCCACTACCCTTTGAAAAATATGGTCCATCTTGGGCAAAGGATAGTTTTCTTTTAGAGAGAATTTGTTCAAGTTTCTGAAGTCAACACACAAGCGTATCTCTCCACTTTTATTTCTAACAAGCACCAGGTTAGCCACCCAATCCGAATACCTCAAGGGAACAATGATTTTGGAATCAAGCATATGTTTCAATTCTTTCTCAATGATAGACATTAGCAAGGGATTGAATTGCCTAATTTTTTGTATGAAATTCTTTGAGCTTGCCTTTAGGGGTATCTGGTATTGAATAATACCAGTTATCAAAGGTCTTAAAGTCCACATAAGACCATGAAAAAATATTAGAAAATTATTTCATGAGGATGACATACCTGCTTCTTTGTTCCTCTAGTAGTGCCTTGGATATTTTGACTACTTTAGGATTTACAGTTGTCCCAATGTTCCATTCCACTACTTCATGTTCCTAATTTTTCATGGCAGATTTCTTGGAGACATCATTGTTGTCAAACAACCTCTCCAGTGGCACCAAACCTCTTGGGATATGGTTTGTCTTAGGTTCCAAAATGTTGTGGCCAACCACCTTGTTCAGAAAATGAGAAGCTTGTTGATTTTTTGTTTCATCTCCCTCATTTTCCTGATCAATGGAGATATTTGAGAATTCTTCGATGGTTTGAAGGAATATTTTGAGCTCCAAGTCATCACCAAAGACCTACCAATGCCTGACATTATCTGGTATGGTTGTCCTATGTCTAACCTCCACTTCATACTTGAGTTTCAGACCTATGGGAGGTTTAAAAGTGTTGTTAGCCAAGGATAAAGAATCTTCCATTTGATTAGCCTATCTAGGAATAAAGGAAATATTAAATGCCAAAAACAAGTTGTCCATCAAGTCCCATACCTCGTTTCTGTACTATTTCATCCTTTGTTTCTTGGCCTGATAAATGTCTTTGACTTGGTTGGAAATCATCTTAGAATCACCGAAGAATGTTAATCTGTCAATAGCCAAGTATTTAGCAGCCCTTAATCCCAGCACCAAAGCCTCATATTCTTCTATGTTGTTAGTTGTCTCGAATTCCAACTTATATGAGAATTTAATCACCTCCTTTGAAGGAGAAACGAGGACTATACTAGCCCCAAATACCTCCTTTGAATATGAGCCATCAAAATACATCTTCCATACCTCATTCCCATGATCTGTCAATGGATGATTACCATATTTTCTGACTGATATTTTGGGTGCATCATCGTTTATATGAAAAATAGATGACTCAATTTCATCTTCAACAGAATAAATCAGATGGTTGCTTGGATTTTGGTGATCATTGACAATATATGTCAGTATGAACTCTTTGTATAATCTCATGTGTTCCCCTCCAAAGACAGGAATGGTTTCATATGTGAGATCCATCTAAAGGGATCCTCCAACTTTCTTGGCCCATGTCTTGGACAAAAGCATACCAAACTTGGGGGGAATGTCAGCTACCACAATATCCATTACTACACTTTTCATAGGTAGTTGAGACAAAGAAACCACCATATATTTTATCATCCCCTAGCATTTTACCTTTTTTTAATCAAATGAGTAAATATCTTGGTAGGGCTTAGTGATTTCCATCCCCATCTCCTCCATTACAACTTTGGGCATGACATTATGGGAGGCCCCTGAATCCATCAAACAATTGTGCAAGATTTTTTCATGGACATTCAAGGATATATAAAAGGGTGGGGAAGCATCAAAACCATATTCAATGTGTGGTCTCATAGTAATGGCAGGGTTCTCATCTTGTAAAATAATCACAACAGAGGTCATGGAAACAACAGGTGGCTTTAATACCTTCATAGTGGAGTTCTTGAATGGCTCATTTTTCAGCAATTATGTTAAAGGTACAAGGATCTTTATTTTGCTGAACTCATGCTCAATTTTGAAAGGGATGGGATGCCTATCAACTTATTTTACTTCAGGGGAAACAGGCTTAGATGGGAGGGGTTGATCAACTTTGTTTGTCGTGCCTTTGCTTGGGCCTTGTTTGGGAGGAAAATATGATTTTTTATTTTGAGCAGGCGAACCTACTTTGGAATCCCCTGGCCTAGGCCTCAAATCATATTTCTTTTGGGGATGACTCTAAACAATTCCATCCTCCTTCACCTCTTCCTCGAAATAGCTTGAAAATTGTGATATTTCATAATCCTGTTGTGTTAGGTGATTGCAATAAAGATCAGTTTCATTGAAAAGTAAAACAACATCACTCTCCACATCCATTTCTTCAATTTCATTATTTTGGAAAGGAGGTACAACCCTTTGATCCTCAACATTTCTCCTCTCTCTCTACATGACTTGGGGAATATTATTTGGCCTTCTAAATTAGTTTGTATTTATGTTTCCAGCATCCTGATATTTCCTATTTGGTTGTTTAGTTTCCCATTTTATCTTGGCTATCTATGATGGTAAATCCTTCAAAGTTTTGGTCATCTCCTCCAAATTTGGATCAAATTCTGCTGGGTTGGAAGAGGAAGGAAAATATTTCCTTTGTTTATTTTTATCCCTATCATATATATTCTTTAGTTTCTCAGAAGCTAGGATATTGGATTCAACTTCAATACTTGCCTCTTGCATGGACAACAAGGAGGTGGATCTTCTCTCCCTTAACAAAAGAGAGAATGTTGCATCAAAGGCACTTGCAAATGTGATCTTGGTTGAGGCTTCAGTTGACTTGATCTCATTGGGGATCTTGTTGTACATTTTGTTGAACCTCTTTGTGAAATCTGATACAAACTCCCCACTATCCCTTCTTAAAGCCCCAAACTCGGTTATGAAATGAAAATAGTCTCTCCTATCCCCCCATTGTTTTAGAAAATCTTCATCCAATGCATCAATACCTGTAATAGAAGAAGGGGGCAAGCCACAGAACCACTTCCTTACCTCCCCATCCAAACTCTGAACAAACAAACTCATCCATGCATCTGCTTTATTTATCCTATAGTGTAGATTTTAGTTTTATTTATCATATATGTTGTGATGAATTGTTCCAGTGAAATATCTACGACAGTTTACGGATCACATAGTGAAACCCAAACTCTATTAATAAAAGAGATAGTGAAAACATTGCAATATGAAAAGTAATACAAAGTAGCTAAAATGGTCATAGTTTATATATGAAAAGAGATGGGTTTGCTACACTCATTCCAAAAAAACCATTAAAAGAGGTTGGAAGTACTTTTTAACATAATGTGTAAAACCATAAGATTCAAAACCCTAACCCTCGGAGATGAAGCAACATAAGGAATGTGGGTCCCAAGGAGCCTAGTTAGCACATCAACTTCTTGAGGATGAAACTTTCACATATGAATTTTTTTTGTTATGTTTCGTGGACCATTACAAATATTATTTTGAGCTCAATGTCTTTCTCCGACTTGGTAATTTTATATTCCTAGGCCATGTCAATTGAAAAAAATGTATGGGAACTACCCAAAAAATGTGGCAAAGATTCAAGACTTGCAAAACTACTATAGAACTACCAAGGTGTAGGACCATTTATGAGTCAATGGAAAATATCGATGACTAGCTGGATTAGGTGGAAAAGCTTGTTTTAAGGAAAGGGACATGTTAAGTCACTAACCATAAACCTCATTCATTATCATTACATAAATTATAGTTAAGTTGCTTTATTATTTCTTTCTATCCCTCTATGTGTCCTATATACATCAAGGAGATTAATTTGAAGGATCATCTTATCGTGTGCATTTGTTATCTTGTAATAGGAAGTTACCCCCGAAAAAAGGATTCTTATGCATTCACTCTTTCACTTGATTTATGAGTGACATTATTGAATTAGGTATTTTTTATGCTTCTTTCTCTATTTGACCCATAACACTATGAGGACATAGAAAATAAGAAAAATTTGATGTGTACAATAAGAACATTATACACCCCAAGTTAGAATATCAAAATTAACTTTTATGTGCAAAGCTTTAAAAAGAAAATTAAAATTGCTAGGATGCTAGATTAGACCCAAAACATGGTGAGGGAAGAATATGTAATTTAAGATGGATAAAGAAAAACACTTTCTCCTATAG
Source organism: Picea engelmannii (assembly GCA_009831015.1). Classification (NCBI taxonomy): domain Eukaryota; kingdom Viridiplantae; phylum Streptophyta; class Pinopsida; order Pinales; family Pinaceae; genus Picea; species Picea engelmannii. The sequence continues at coordinate 226 of ML798298.1, read as the reverse complement.
TACAATAGACTAACTTCATATACATGATACTACGGATGTTCATGACATATTTATTCATAAAGATTAAAAGAAAAGGCCCAATATCTTTTATCATCAATTAATTAATTTCCATAATTATTTTCTTTAAATTCCCATAAAATAAAAATGTTCCTCGAGTGATCATTGACATTTAGAATCACTAAACATATCCTTGTAAATATATATCCAAGCAATTCCAACCCTTATA
>ML798297.1:168085-189592 GCA_009831015.1 Picea engelmannii | reverse complement strand
TCCATGTGCATCATTCTTTTTTCCACAAACAACATCTTGATCCAAAGGGGGATATCTTCTAACATCTTTTTTTTGGGACCTTCTTCAAACTTTCTTTCAACCTCGTTGAAAGAATCACTATATTCTATAGCAAATTCAATAATATAGCCTTCCTTTACATAGGAAAACCAGAAATCAATGGCCTGATTCCACTTGTTATCCGATGCCTTTAGACTATCAATATTGGCTTGATCACACACTATTGGATTCGATGGTAACAAAGATAAGTTATCTTCCGCTTGTCTTTTCAACCATTCATGCAACATGGAAATTATGTGAAAAAGAATTCATGTAGATCAGATTAAAGATATTTCCCTTTCCCTTCTTTCACATCCACCCACAATCCTTTCATCTCTCATAGGTAAAACTCATCCTCCTTTGCTTCTATCCAGTCTTAAATATCCTCTTTAGACAGACACCATCACATTTCTCTTTTCCTCCATGAATCTCAACAAGACTTCATGTCCCGGCAACAGAACCATTTGTTGGGTTTTCCATTGAGTAGTGTCATTACTTCAATACACGCTTGTGCACACATTGACATTTGTAACACTAGGGGGCTTAATACCCAGGGTTCGTTGAGATCATGTCCAACAAAAACCCCTAAGCATTGGCATATCATTCCTCGGTTGAGGCCGAGGAAGGTCTCACTTGAGATGCAAAGAGGATCACATAGACCATAAGGTATTGTGTCGGGGATGGAGGATCAAACATAACTAACAGTACTACAAATGGAATCCATGTAACTCATATCTAATGATCTAACAAGGACTAAGAATTAAAACAATACATACAAAGGGGTTACTCATTCATAACAAACACATAATAGAAAAAAATGGCCATATCTTTATTATTGAACGTATTCCATCATATCAGATATCTACATTGTGTTGAATAACTGAGTTGCACAACATAAGACTTCATCTCGTTACTATAAAATAGTGGGAATACAACAATATGCACCTTGCGCTAATATTTGATGTTCAAATAGAGACAAAACACAAGAGACTTATTCATACAACATAGGATTGCAATAGGTTAACTCAGATTTTTGGGACTGATGCCTTCTTAAATTAACCATCCTCTTTTCTGAACTGAGAGCTATATTTTATATCACTTTCTACTAGGGAGTGTTTTCCTTCATTGTTCAACTCCACTCGCTTGTATGATCTAATGTCCTCGCACGCTTATAATGCATGTCATAGCTTCACGTAGGTTCTCTACATCAGGGGAAATATTAACTTCCTAGCCAGCTCATCTTCTGGTCGCCCCACGTCTTCCTCTGTTTTTGGCAGTCATCATTCCAGGAGATATCCTGGTGATTCATTTCTTTCTTCCAATGGGATTTTTCTTGATTTTTGGTGCAACTAAAAAAACTCGGATCAGCGCGTTCAACTCACAAAACTCAGACCGACACGCTCAACTGACAAAGGATCGACACTCCCTTGAATGCCTTTAGAATTGGCGCTATGCTTAACAAAACTTGGTCTTATGCGCACACTATGGAATTATTTCACACATCTCCTTAGGAACTCGCAAAACTAGTGGATGAGTGCGCACAACTTTTGTTTGTGCGAGCACACAAAATTGGAACCAAAACTTTGGGTGCCAACAGCAACCATTTATTTTGTTCAGATCCATTTCAAATCAAAATTTTTATGTCCAATCCAAGGATTTCACACCTACATCAAATCACAAAGGATATCCCTTCTATTCATCCATTCTTGTATGGCATTGACATGTTAGTAACATATCCCTACCAAGGTGAAAAAATTTCCACATGGTTGATCATATTAGTAGTGAGGAATTTTTCCATGAACTTTGGTATTTCATGCTATGATGTAGATATGCATTACAAAATTCTTATGCAACACATTTTTTTAGAAAGGGCATATCATCTGCATTTTGTAAGTAGTAAACAATCTTAAATAACAAATCATGGAAAACACTAATTTGGAACTGGCATCTTTCCATGCCTTGTTGGAAAAGCACACCTTCAACAAGTTGAATTTATGTTTGTAAGGCAACCAGCCAATGTAGACAAATAGAGTAAGAGATAGATGGTTGATATGTTTATATGCATATACATAGTTTTTGGCAATGAGCGGCTCATAGTGTATATGCAAGGAATTTTGGTCATGGAATAGTATGTTGCATTCATATCCATGTATGTGTGGATCGAAATGCAAAAAAAATTATTTTTTCAATGACCACATACATATGGAAATATGCATCTAATTATCCAACCATTTCATGAAAAAAATATCAATCAACAAACCATTACAAGACTATTCAGTATCTGGCATTTATAACTAGCATATTCTCTCTATATGTGTCTACATCACTGATACCAAATAATTATTGCAACATAACAAGGTGAAAATAAATTTTCAATGATGAAATAACATCAATTTATTCTTCTTTCAAATTATTTCAGAAGTGATGTACCACTCCTTATCAAAACTCTATTAATCTATACTAAAAATGGAAAAGCATGACAAATGCATAAAAAAGGAAATCACCAACATTGAAAGATAAATATTTTAATCTCAAAAGGCCACCTCTTGAAAAAATAATGTCCAACACTTTTGAGCTCATTGCACTAGCATGTTGGGTATCCCATACAAGGGAGCTCGCAACTTTCTCAATGACAATGAACAAGCCCAAAGCATCCACATATTTAAGGGCATGATGGAATGGAAGAACTATCCAAGAAATACAATGGCATCTAGAGAAAAGCATGCATACATCAAAGGGTACAATACAATTGAAGTACTATTTAGGAACTACAATGGCATGTGATACTGGTGAAATGAGAGAACAAATAACAAAGGCCATCCATACTATGTAAATTTGTTTCACCTATTTGTACTTATAGCATATATGAGGATATGTCAAATGTTGCAAAGTGCTTACTTGTCTTGCAAAATATTTCGTTACAAGAAATATAATTCCATGCACTGGTTGGGAGAAGCATTGGTAGCAAGGAGGAGTGAATTTATTTCCAATGATTGCTTACAATGGTATTATTAATAGATTTTATGTATTTTTTTGGGTTGGGTGATATTTTTCTTCCTTGATACGATTGTTGGACCCTTAACCGCTTTTTTGCATATTGTTTAGAATTGGACAAGATTTTGTCTTCCATGATATGATTGTTGAACCCTTAATCACTTTTTACATATAATTTTGGATTGGGAAATGTTCCATATCTCATTATATGATTCTTGGACCCCCTCAAACTTTACCTTCCAACTCTCTACTTAAGCACCCAATATGTTTAGAGAAAGACCCATTTCCTATTCTTCTTCAATTTGTTCCCACCCTTATGTATGAATCATTGTGACCCTATGGAAGGCTAACTTATTCTTCTTCAAGTTGATTTTCCAAGAACAATACTACCTACAAAACAAACAAAAAATTGTTTATGTATGCTAAAACAAAATTTCACAAGGAACATGTGTTGGCAATAACAACATGTCTAGCAACCAAAGATAAGAAAATTGAAAACACAAACCACATGTAAGTAGATGTGTATTTTCTACATTTTTCCCCTTCTAAAAGAAACACAAGAAAAAATTGCATTACACTTCAAGATCAATAGGGAATCAAAAAATATTGTTAGGAATAGGATCACGGAGAAATAATAATAAAAATAAATCAAAATGAATGCGTAAATAAAACATAGAAGAACACAATACAAGAGAGACACCAATATACGTGGTTCACCTGATATGGGATACATCCACAGAGAAATAGTCAATACTTCCTTCATTCTATCCAGCAAAATGAAGGGATAACACCTATAACACATTCATTGCAACCTCCTCTTCACTCTCTCACAATCTCCTTTCTTAGACATGATCTACTCTATCTCACTCACATAGCCTTTAAATAGGATTCATTACATATAATCTTGTGGGAAATTACCATGGGTCCGTAAACCACCAATAGTAAACCCATCATTGACCATAATACAATGCCCCCATAAAGGGGGGTTACCTTCTAGGTAAAAAATCACTAACATAACCTCTATCATCAAATCAGTGACCCAATCGTGAATGGTCCAGATTGACTAAAAATTATAATATTTTACAAGGCATTTTTCAAAAAAAATATCTTCAAGGGCACTACCCCCAAACCCCCTCCAAGGGGGGCTCCAAAAAGATTATCGTTGCCCCCCTTGGACCCCCTTCTGGTCACAAACTAGGATCCAAACATGGTTGAAACAAAACCTCTAAATCAGGGAGATAATCAGGATCCACAACCAACAATCTCCCACTTGGAAACTGATTACAAAAACGTCACCGCTACTACACCTACTAGAATTTACTCCAACTTTGGAACCAGAAAGTTTCTCATCTTCATATTCATGCTTGAAGTCCAAGTGAAACTAATCAAGAACTAATTTTCTCCTTGGTTACTACCTCCATTAGCATCTATATAGGATTCTAGCTAGTGTGTATCTTTTCAATCTTCATATGTTCATCTTCCAAAATTGGTCGCATGAAATGGTACCTGAGTTGTATATGATTAGTCCTAGAATAGAATATTGGGTTCTTTGAAAGATGAATGGCACTATGTCTATCATTATACAACCTTCTATTCTCCTACTTATTTCCCAATTCCTTCATAAACCTTTGTAACCAAATCATTTATTTACTAGCATTTGTAGCAGCGGCATACTCTGTTTTTGTTGTTGAAAGTGCAACAACCTCTTGCAATTTTGAAATCCAACTTATTGTTGTTCCACCTACAGTAAAAACATACCTTGTGGTGCTCCTCCTTCCATCTATATCAATTTCCATATCTGAATCAATGTATCTCTGTAGAATAGTGTATGAACCTCCAAAGCATAATGCCTAAGTAGTAGTACCTCTCAAACACATGAGAATCCACTTTACTGTCTTCCAATGCTATTTACCTGGATTGTTCATATACATGCTCACAACTCCCATTGCATGTTCAATATCTAGCCTTGTGCACACCATCGCATACATCAAGCTACCAAATTTCAATGAGTATTCAACCTTGGACATGTATTCTATCTGCTCTTGTGTCTTGGGACACATCTCCTTAGTCATATTGAAATGGTTGGTCAAAGGTGTACTAATTGGTTTTTCATCCTGCATTTTAAATATTTCCAACACCTTCTCTATGTATTCACCCTGAGACAATGCTAATTTGTGATTTTTCATGTCTCTTGTTATTCTCATACCAAGGATTTGATTTGCAACACCCAAATCCTTCATCGCAAATGAATTAGCTAATTTTCTTTTGAGCACATTGTTATACAGCATGTTAGACCCTACAACAAGCATGACATCTACAAATAATAACAAGATAATATAGCTACCATTATAACATCTACTATAAGCTTGTTATGTCATAAACCTATCAAATTTCAAATACCATTGCCTTGGATCTTGCTTTAGTCCATACAAGCTCTTGTTCAACCTACATACTAATTTATCCTTCCCTTTGACCTCATACCCATTTGGCTATTGCATATAAATGTTTTCCTCCAAATCCCCACGGAAAAAATTTGTCTTTACATCTAACTGTTCAAGATGCAAATCCTCTATTTCCATCGGACTTAAATTAGTTCTAATTGAAGTTATTTTAACAACAGGAGAAAATATTTCATCAAAATATATACCTTTCTTCTATGCAAACCCCTTTACAACAAGTTTGTCCTTGTACCTCTTTTTGCCTCCATATTCTTCCTTCAACCTACAAACCCATTTATTTTTCAATACTCTTTTACCTGGATGCAATTGAACCAAGTCCCAAGTCTAGTTATGTACCAAGAAGTCCATATCCTTTGTCATGTTGTACTCCCACTTTTGTCTAGTTTCTACATCCGTTGTTTCTTCATATCTTTCTGGTTCACCAGAATCAGTCAACAACAAATAATACATTGAAAGAGATTGGCATTCAAGGGGTCTACTTAACCTGGTAGATATTCTAATAACACATGCAGTAATTTGAGGTACTTGTTGTTGTTGTTGTTGAACATTTTTATTTTTTGGTGCCTCTATAATTTTATTTTCTGTGATTTCATCAAGCATTGTGTATTATTTGTTTTCCTTTTCCTATTTATTTCCCTGCAACCGATCTTCATACATGACCTTATCATTGAATACCACATCTCTACTCCTAATGATTTTTTTTGTTTTCATAATCCCATAAGCGATAACCAAATCCATTAACTCCATATCCAATAAAAGTACACTTATTGGATTTTGCATCAAACTTTGTTCTATTTTCTCTATCAATATGGACAAATGCTTCACAATCAAAAGTATTCATAAATGAGTAATTTACCTTTTACTTGTCCATGATTCCTCTAGAATACAACCTTCCAAGGAAATTTAAGGCCCTCTATGTATTAAGTAAACAATAGTGTCCACAACTTCTGCCCAAAACTGTAAGGGAAATACTGCATAAAATCGCATACTCCATGCAAACTTCATGATTGTCGTATTCATCATTTCTGACATTCCCTTTTCTTTTGGTGTTCCTAGAATTGTCTTTTCTCTACAAATCCCATGTTATGAATAATAACTATCAAACTCCTTGTTGTAGTATTTCCTCCATTGTCTGATTTGAGACACTTCAACTCATTTCTTGTCTCATTCTCAAACAAAGATTTCCATTTCTTAAAAGTATCAAGAACATCATATTTTTTTTCAAATGCAAAATTTTTCCTAGTCGCATTATCAATAAAAGTAACATAATAATAAGATCCACCAAAAGATGATACCTGAGCACAAGATCCATATTTTTACTCTTATTTTCCTTCCTAACTCTGAGAAATATGACTCTCTTATGTTTTCCATAAACACAGTGCTCATAGAAATCCAAATCAACCTAGTTCAAATATGGAAACAAATTTCTTGAGTGGAGAATCTACATCCCCTTTTCACTCATATTATCAAGCCTATGATTCCACAATATTGTATATGCTCCTGTAGAAGCTAAAGAAATAGAAAAAGCAGCATTATCAATACATAAATACAACATACCTACATTTTCTCCTTTTTTCTATTTTCAGTGATCCTTTAATGACCTTCCACGAATTTCTCGCAAATGTAACTATGCAGCCTTCACTATCCAATTGCCTTGTTGAAATTATATTTCTTCTAAAATCAGGAACGTGCTTCACCTCTTTTAGCAACCATTGGTTTCCATTTTGTAATTTTATCTATATCTTACCCTTTCCAACAATTTTACATGGTTTATAATCACCCAAATAAACCTGTCCAAAATCACCTTGAACATAATCTTGAAAATATTTCCTATGGGGTGTGGCATGAAATGAAGCCCCTGGGTATACAACCCAAGAATCGATAATATTTTCTATTGAAAGGATCAAAGCATCTTGTGACACATCACCTGCTACATTTGTTTCCTATTTATTCTCATGTTGTTTATCTCATTTTTTTCCTTTTTGAGACCAATAGTCTTTCTTCAACTATCCTTTCTTCCTGCAATTCTAGCACTCCATCCTCCCTCTAGATATTGATTTTCCCTTCTTAGACTTCCCACAATTCCCTAATCTCTTTCTTCTCTCCCTTTGTCTTCCCGTGTTCTCCACAGTCAAAGCATTACCTGATGTCTCATCTATGCTTTTCAGTCGCATTTCCTCGCTAAGGATAACACCAACAACAACATCAAACTTTAAAGTGTTTCAAACAAAGATATAATTACTCATATCCATGACCAATCCATTCTGTATTTATGGCAATGATCCCTAACCTCATCATCAAATTTTACTCCTACATAACTTAACTAACTTATGATTGTGTTAAACTCATTTAAATGATCAGCAAAAAACCCACCTTATGACATATTCATATTAAATAAACGCTTCATAAGAAATACCTTGTTAGAGGCTGGCAGGTTTTCATACAATTTATCCAATGCCTTCATCAGATCTTCGGTTGTATTTTCTTTTGAAATATGGAGAGCCATTGACACTTCCATGCAAATTCATAATTTTCCTAGTGCCTTTTTTTCAAGAAACTCCAATTCTTCATCCTTCATAGTCATCAATTTTCTTTTATTCTACCAAATTGTAGGAAAATATTACTCTAATATAAATAGTCCTCCATTTTCATCTTCCACGCCTAGTAGTTTTGGCCATTAAACTTCTCGACCCTAAACCTCTTCCACCCTTACTCCCACTCGAACCAAGAACCATCCTTTCGAGTTTATCAGCAAAGTAGACCTTCAACTATGATACCATTTATTAGGAATAGGATCACAGAGAAATAATAATAAAAACAAATCAAAATGAATATGGAAATAAAACATAGAATAACACAATACAAGAGAGACACCAATATACTTGGTTCACCTAATATGGTATATGTCCACAGAGAAACAGTCATTCCTTCCTTTATTTCATCCAGCAAAATGAGGGATAACACCTACATCACATCCACTTCAACCTCCTCTTCACTCTCTCACAGTCTCCTCTCTCATACACAATATACTCTCTCTCACTCTCACAATATTTAAATAGGCTTCATTACATGTAATCCCATGGGAAAATACCATGGGTTACCCAATACCATGGGCACGTGAACCACCGATGGTAAACCCATCATTGACCGTAATACTATGCCCCTATAAAGGATGGTTTACTTCTAGGTAAAATAATCACCAACATAACATCTACCATGAGATATGCGACCTAATAATGAATGGTCCCTATTTACTACGAAATTACAATATTTTACAAGGTATTTTTTAAAAAAAATCTCTTCAGGGGCACTACCCCTGAACCCTCGCCGGGAGGGACTCCAAAAATATTGTCACTAGACCCCTTGGAANGGGGGGGGGGGGGGGGGGGGGGCGGTAATCCCCCTCACATGCCCCCTTCAGGAACTAGGATCCAAACACGGCTGAAACAACATCTCTAAATGAGGAAGATAATCAAGCTCCTTGCATAAAAAAAAATGTAATGGTTCAAATGGTGGAAATTCCAATATATTTCATGGATCCTTCCAACTCAAAATATCTTGTCACTAGCAAGAACACCATGGTGATTTGGCACCCAATTATGCAATGTCAAATTTTCTACCTTGAATCCCCAACAACTTGAAATTTTTGTAGCTCAAATATTGTGTCTAGAACCAAATCCACAAGAATAGTATCTCAAAACATCAAACCATATCCATTTCCAAAATGACAAGGAAAGAGACCATGGTTTATTTGGCCTTAAATCCTTTTTTCTTCAATGTGTAGTTTTCTAGTTTGAGAAGGAAGCACCCAAAATGAACAGGTGCAACCAAAAGCCTTTTTTTTTCTTGTGGGGGTGAAGGGGAGGGTGCCAATCTATGGGTTGTTTTCATTCAACTGCAATCTCAAACACACCATCTCTTCTAAATTGAAGGGGAAAAAAGTTTAGTGAGTTATGATCTATGGAGGCAAAGAGCATCAATAATAAAGTTTCTCAAAGACACTTGGCTATGAGCATATATAATATTGACATTGTAGATTGCAAAGGGATGAAATTTTCAAAGGGGGCGAACAATCTAATCCAATGGAATGGGATTCCAATGTCAATTTGAAGTTTTATACATAATAAAGGCTCAAATAGTTTTCTAGTTTGAAAGCACAAAATCATTTTCTTCTTAGAAATATTTATTTACATGTAAGAGGAATACAAAACCAAAGGAATAAAAATGGCTAATTAATTTGGATAAATTTGCAAACAAAGAACAAAGGTAAAACAAGAAGAGTATTACCAAGGGGTCGATGTAAGTAAAAATCCCAAGGAATGAATTTATTTGAATACACTATTGTTTGAATTATAATATAGTAATTGCAAGGTATTAAATGATTATATTTTCAAGTGGGGACAGGCCCTAGAAATGGAATGGGCTTCGACCCTAAATTTGAAATGCCACAAGGGAAAAATTGTTGAATAATTCTTTGATACAAAATACAAAAAATTTTGGTTATTAAAGTTATTTGTATCCAAGAAAGAGGAATAGAAGGCCAAAAATAATAGAGAATCATGCTCGGTTTGCCTCATTTTTTCTAGCAATGAACAAATATAAAGCAAGGAAGAGGTCATTTTCCAACAAAAAACGGAACTCTAAGTCACTACAAGTGCATATAGCATGACAATGGCAGATGTGAATCATATAAACATTCAACAGAGAATCCAAGAACCTATATAGAGCATATGGGATGACCAAATATGAAAAATGATCAACTATCGAGGTCCTATGTGCATGTTGGTGTGTTTCCTCTTCTTTCCATTTCTTGAAAAAAAGGACAAAAGATACTATCTATGTCTCTCTATTTCATTGCAAGTGTTGTCCTAGCATTTCCACCACAAGAGAGGAATTGCAATATTTAAGTTCCCTTATCAAAGAGCATGAATTCTCAATCTAGGTAATTGGAGAGGAATGTAGAACACTATTAGACACTGTAATTTTTTGTAGTTTATTAGGCATGCATGTGCAAAACATCATAGTCTGCAAGAACTCTTGACTTTGTAAACAACCCAATTTTTCTAATGGAAATGTTTTCTCCTATCTAAGGAGACCATGTCCAAGGCATACAAAATCAACACAGTTCTAGAAGTACATATTTTTTGTGCACTCCTTGCAAAGGGGCACCAAGCTAACATAAAGGTGCAATCCAAACCATGAGAACTTGGAATACTACAATAAAATAAAATTATTAGAAATCTATATGCATGTTGTTCACAAATATAGCAGTGTGTTTGAAGGGACATCAAGAGAATTAAAAGAGAGGAAATTGTAGTATTCAAGTTCCCTTATTGAAGAGGATGAACACTCAACATGGAAAGTTGCAAAGGAATATAGAAATTCATGAGACAACAAAAATACTTATAGTGAGTTAGGCATGCATATACAAATGAGAATGCATTTAAAAGTCCAAGGAGAACATCGAGGCCATATAAAAGCAATACATATTCCAAAGAAATTTTGTTTTTTTCATGCCTCTTGTATGCAAGCACCAAACTAACAACACATGCAAGGTGAAACCCAATCCATGTGGACTTGGAATACTTTAGGAATTTAAATTTATTTGCAATATATATGCCTTATATCCTTGGGTATTATAGCATGTTCCAAGGATATACAAAGGCTACATGGTTCTTTAATGGATCCCATGAAAATCATCGGTTCAAATAAGGCATGATTTATTTTTCTACAAGTCAAGCTTCATATGGATTTATTGGTAATGCACATCCAAGAAACAAAATAAGAAAAGACACATAACTTAACAAAGAAAGAATTTGATAGTAGTAAATGAATAGAGAAATTTGTGTGATGGATTTAGTTTAGTTGAGGAGGATGGAAACTTGAAATGGTTGTGCAATGTATATGCACTATGTTGTGATCTTATTGAATAAGAAAGGCCCTAGGGTGCAAAGACATACCAAGACTTATTAGGAGTGAATATCAACCATGACCAAGCGTTATACACAACCATAAATACAAATTTTTTTTGACATATAAATATGTTGAAATATTGTAACTTCAAAGAATATTCTAATTATATTTGAGTTATTATCTTATAGATCAAATCCCCTTTTGTGGATTGATCATGTCGGGTCTTGTATAAGACCAAATCCCCTTTTGTGGATTGGTCAAACATATTTATATGGTGGTATTTGTAAACTCAACCCCTATGGTTTATAAAGTAGTTTTAACCATTCTTGGATAATTCGGCCCTACTAAGTGAAGAGGCATAACCCTAGCTCCTCCTCAACTAGTATTTATAAGTGAGGATGGTGCCTCACTTGTTCATTCACTCACTCACACTTCTAGTGTGCATCTTTTGAAGGAAGCTACAATTTCAAGAAGAAGAAGAGAGGTGCATGCTCACTCATAGTTTATTATTGGCGGTTTGGTCTTAAGTCTTGGCATTGTATTGGAAATCTATTATTGAGAAAAAATTTGTTGGGTTTTCTCCCCCATGAGGGTTTCCCGGGATAAAATTTCATGTACCTTGTGATTGTGTTTCTTTCAGTGATCCTACTTATGTGTTGTTTTGGAAATGCTCTACTAAATTGAAAAGAACCTAATAACAGCATTAAAACTTAAAATGGTATTAGAGCTGATTGAATAGAGAACCTTTCACTGGGTATCTAAAAGCGTCATTGTTGTCGTACAAGGAAATTAGGGATTTTTATTGGAGAAGAATATCTGACTAAAAACTATCTAGGGAAGTGCACCCTACCCTAATGAATCTTTTGGCAGCTTGAATGCACCTTTTCAATGGCCAAATTATCTGGAAAGTCAAACCCTAGTTTTGGATGGTACTAGAAAACCAGGAAACCAGAACTTGTACCAGAAGTACCAGTCTGGATTTGTGCAAGTCAAGTTTCAAGGGGTAAAACTTGTAATTTTTGGAAACAATCAGCTCCAGACAACTTGCCTCAGCCCAACGCATCTTTTGGTAAGTTCAGATTCATATTCTGAGCACTTTCATTTTCTGGTCATTTTCCTAGCTCAAGGTTAAGATGTATGCAAACACCAAGCTTGTTGACAAGTTAGAAGGTGTGGAAAATTTTGGTGACTGGAAGTAAAGAATTGGACTCATTCTTGGAGAGAATGACCTTGAAAAATACATAAAAGAAAATGTATTGGAACCCAGATAAAATGAATCCAAAGAGAAGTACAAGAAGGATATGATAAGAGAAAAAAGGATAATTGCATATTCCATTAAAGACCACTTGATCCCTCAATTGTCTTCTAATAATACTCCAAAAGAGATGTTTTATTCCCTAACTAGAATGTATGGAGGAAATAACATCAACCGAAATATGAACTTGAGAACCCAACTCAAGAATACAAAGATGCAGAAAGGAGAAACAGTTCAAGACTATTTCTCTAGGGTTACTCATTTCAAGGAACAATTAGAAGAAATTGGAGAGAACTTGGATGAATATGAACTTATCATGACAACTCTTAATGGTCTCATAAGACCTTGGGATGCCTTCATCCAAACTATTTGTGCAAGAAAAGAGAAACTCCAATTTGACAGTTTATGGGAAGAATGTGTTCAAGAAGAAGCAAGAGTAGCCAATTGAGAAGTTGTATTATTAATGGATGAAGATCAAGCCCTAGTTGATCATGCTAAAGGAGGAAAGAAAAGGTACCATTTCCAAAAGGATACCCACCTTCATAAATAATCTCACTTCCCAAAGATATTCACCCACTTCCATAAAGAATGTCACCCTCCAAGGAGATTCCAGAAATATCAAAAGGGTGAAAGTAAAGAAAAAGATTTATTCTCTTATCAATGTTATCATTGTGATAAGATGGGACACATTGCTAATAATTGTCTTTTAATAAGGGAAGAATACAAGAAGATAAATAACAAAATACATCATGCCCATGCAGTTGAAGATGATGAGCCACCCAAGAAGGTGACTAAAGAAGATATTGAATATTATGTTTCATTTTTCGCCCTCTCAGGATCTGTGACACCTGGAGACAATACTTGGCTCATATATAGTGGTGCCTCTAAACACATGACTAGTCGGAAAGAGATTCTCTCTAGTCTTATAGAAAATGAATTCCCCCAAAAAATTTCACTTGGAGATGATTATCAGTACCCTATCAAAGGAATGGGAGAATCCACCTACAAACTAGATTCAGGAACTCCGATGAGAATGAAGGATGTACTATATGTACCAGGTTTGAAAAATAACTTACTTTCTATCTCAGCTCTAGATAAGAAATGTTTCATGGTTTCATTCATAGATGGTGAATTTATTATGTGTTCTAAAGGAAAAATTATAGAAGATGCAATTGTTAGTGGAATAGAAGAAGGTGGTTTATACAAGTTAAAAGGTCACTCAGATGCAGCCTTGACTCACTCCACTGAGAGTCCTTGTGCACTTTGGCATAGAATACTAGCTCACATTAACTACAAATCCTTACCATATGTAAGTAAGGTAGTTATAGGTTTACCAGAACTTAAGGTTGATCATGAAGGTGTACGCAAGGGATGTGCACAAGGAAAAAACATAAATAATCATTTCCCAAAGAGAGATAGTAAAGCCGAAGGAATCTTTGAGCTCATCCACTCAAATTTATGTGGTCCAATGCCATCAACCTCTCTAATTGGGTATGTATACTATGTGTCATTTATTGATAATTTCTCTCATAAGACTTGGGTTTATTTATTGAAATCAAAATATGAAGTACTCGGAAATTTCAAGGAATTCAAAGCCTTGATAGAAAACCTCTCCAAAAGAAAAATAAAGATACTCAGGTCCAATAATGGAGGAGATTACACCTCAAATGAATTTGGAAGATTTTGCAGAGATGTCGGGATTAAGAGGGAGCTCACCACTCCCTATAATCCTCAACAAAATGGTGTAGCAGAAAGAAAGAATATAATAATTATGGAAGTAGTGAAGACTATGATTCACGATCAAGATATTCCAATGCACTTATGGGATGAAGCAGCAAGAATAGTTGTTTATGTCCAAAATAGATTATCCCATAGTGCACTTGGATTCAAAACCCCCGAAGAAATGTTCTCCAAAAAGAATCCAGAAGTAAGCGACCTAAAAATATTTGGTTGTCTAGTGTTTGTACAGATTCTGAAAGAAATGAGAACTAAGTTGGACCCTTCATGAAAGAAGGGAATATTTTATGGATACTATGAGGTCTCTAATGCCTTCATAATTTTTTGTTGGCATGTTTACATGAATAGTGTTCTTGTCATTGATGGAAAGAACAGAAGGTAGAGAAGAAGGAACCGTAAGCTTGGGACAAGGAGAAAACAGTATGCAGAGATCAAATCTCAGAAGAGATAGCGCTTTGCGCTTCCTAGAAGTGCAGTCGAGGTCCAAGAGAAGGACTCACAGGAGGAAAAAAGATCTAGACCTTTGAACACTTAGAAAACCTTCTTATTTAGAGAGATCATAAATCTCAGGAGGAATAACGATAGTGTTCGTTGGATCACCAATCCTGAATACTCGATGATTGTTAGATCAGTGTCTAGTGACCAGAGGAAGCGTGGAGTAGAAGCACAGATATGATCCATTAGATGTGAGCATCGAGGATCAATAATCGTTGGATCCAGAAATAAATGCAAGAAGGTTAAGCCTTTGATGAGCGTAGGAGAGTGGACTTGTCAAAGTCTCGAAGTCTAGAATTAAACAAGGATCATCCATCGTCAAGACTGACAGGTGGCACACGATCCTCAATTCCGGAGAAAATCACTTCGAGGATTTTTCAGTTTGAGACATGAAAAACCTGAATTTCAGAGAGTCGGAGAGCTGGAGTAAACAACATTCGTCATATCAGTTTGAAGTGGAAGGATAGGATAAGCTAGAAAAGAAGCATCATAGAAAGATCAAGCCATCGATTTGAGAACATGATCGACGAACAATTTTTAGTTCGGGTCTAAAATTTATGAGGAGGTTATTGTTCAGAGATTCTCACTTCGGAAGAATTGACGACTTGAAAAGTCAAAATACCCGAAGTCTCGAAGGATGAAGTACCGAAGAGAATGAGGATCCACGTCAGCAAGACTATGTCAGCAAGGACATGTGGCGCAATGATACAATGACAAGAGTCAAGTTGAATTGGAATTTTAGGTACATGCAAATCACAAATCTGAGTGACATGTGGAAGCTACTAGGCTCACAACACATCATCAAGTGAAGTAAGTAAGTGACATCACTCCAGGAGTTTTACTTCGGGAGTTTTACCACCAGAAAATTCCCTAAGTCCCGAAGTCCCGAATGTCGAATTTATGAACTGGATACGAGTCATCCGATCTGAAGATCACTTCGGATGCATTCTCAACCGTTGATCTAGTACATTGGAAGGACAATGTAAGTGGAAGTGTTAACCGATAACAAGTGATTTCCACCACCTATGAATTATTCAACAGGTGACCACTCCGGAGGAGAATGAAGCAGCGATCAACTTAAAGTCCTGAAGTGTCGAAGTCACTTATGATCGTTGATCATGCAGGAGGGTATGTGTCAATGGATCGTGAACTCCGGGTGAAACTACTCGGAGAAAAAGCGAAGGAGAAAGGTTTGAGATTGTCGAAGGTCGAAGTCCCGAAGTGGAGGATAGTCGTTGGATTAAAGAAGGACACGTGTCAGTTGATTGTCAGCTATGGGAAAAAGAAAAGGAAGGATGAAAGAAAGTTGAGATTTGATATTGTCGAACCCCGAATACCCGAAGGGATTGTGACCATTGATCCAAAAGGGACACATGTCGTTGGATCATGGACTCCAGGTGAAATTCTCTGGGAGCAAGTGGAGTTTGAGAATTGAAACTCTCGAAGCCCAAAAGGCAAAATTGATCTCATTCGTTGGTTTGGAGGGCCACATGTCACCTGATACTTGAGACTAAGGATCATGCGTGGATAGAGGAAAGAAGCCAGGAAAAGAAGATAGATCAGAGTTGTTGATCGAAGGAGCACCATCAAGATCATGAGATCGAAGGTCCCGTTGCATTATGGGGCCAGAACATGCTCGGGTCTTAATTTTTTCATGAGCGAGCCGCAATTGAAACCACGGTTTGGAGAAAGGACACGTGGAGGCTCATAGTGAATTGCAGGGTGAAAAGTGGATTGTCCTCAAACCACATATGGGCATGCTCACAATCGCATGGTAACATGAAGTTCATAGCCCAAGGTCATATTGAGAAATGGAGCTAGCGCTCACTAGACCAAGTTCGGGAAGCACCTTTTGAATAGGTGTGTGGTCACCGTCGATGGTCACGTGAAGGAAGGGGCTTAGAAGACAAAGAAGCCATAATTGACTGGTTGTATCTCCCAGAATGGAGTGATTGTCTCTACCAGAGAATTCGAAGAGGATCAGGGTGATTTCCATAGGAGTTGAAGAGTCTCGAGGTAACTGCTAGTGGAATGAGGACTCATCATAGAGACAATTGACAGATGGAAAAGTGTCGAAGTCTATAACTGCAACAGAAAGGATAATCTCAACTGTGACAGAGAAGACAAAGGGTCGTACTACCAGAGAAGGAAAATAATCTCCGTACAAGCCACTAATGAAGAACAGACTCAGAATAACCGCTAAAGAAGATGATGAGTTGTGTGGATGATCTGGAAGAGGACTTGGCATGATAAACATACGCAGAACAAAGAAGAGATGGTTGCTCCTGTTGAGAGTTTTTCATGCGAGTAGAAGAAAGTTGTGTGTAGAATCTGAAACTCACAGAAGAGACGTAGCGCATAGAATGAAAATAATACACAGAGCATAAAGTGCAGAAGTGAGACATAGAACAAAATGCATATCTGAGAGAGGAAGAGAAATTCGAGGTGCGCATGCAGAGACAGAGAAAAAGATCAGAAAGCTCAAGAAGATGCAAGCAAGAAGACATTGATGCAGGCAGAGCAGAGAAGTGTAGCAGAATAGTGATGAGACTGGTAAGCCATTGATGAACACGGTATCACTGTAATAAATTTCAATAAGCAAAGTTTTATATTTCAGGGTGGCAGGGAGGTGCTAGGGAGGATTGTTTTCCTCAGAGTTTCAAGTGGGTGCTTGAACACAGGGAGTTGTAGCTTCCAACTGGTTGTAGCCAGAAAAACCAGGGTGGTAGGGTGGTGCAAAGGAGAACTGTTGTTCTATGTTATACAGGTTGGTGCCTGTGTAACTGGAAGTTGGTGCTTCCATCCATTTGGTGTTGGAACACTCAGGGAGTCGGTGCTTCCTTCTAGTAGGTGATAGATAAATCAAAGAGTTGGTGCTCTCAGCAATTTTTTGCTTGTAAAACAAAGGTGGTAGCCTCAACAGGAGTTGGTGCTCATAAGAATGATAATGTACAGAAAATAAAGACTACTTATCATATCAAGAAGAAGAGGTTTTTCCCTTTATGGGTTTCCTCGGGAAATATTTGTCTATGTATATTTCATGTGTGTGATTTATGTTGAATTTTATATTGCTTACTTCCCTGCATTATTGTGATCATCATTGAGTGTTCTGTAAAGATTTTAAAATGGGTATAAATGTTTAAGCACAGTGATAATTGATTCACCCCCTCCCCCTCTCAGTTGTTCAACTTTTACATACCAGGTTACCATCATATTGAGATCAGCAGAGATGTAAGATTTGATGAAGATGTAGCACTCATATATAAAGGAAGTGCCATCTTGAGGAAGTATATGAAGAAGAACCTGTAGCTCCCAAAGTTGCAAAACCAGTGAAGGAAGTTACAGTTACCCCTGATGTTGAGATTCTAGAAGATCACGATATGATATAATCTAAAGAACCTCCCCATACGACAATATCTCACAAGAGAAATCCATCTTGGGAGAGAGAACTTATTCAAGATGGAGAGAAGTATGGTGCCCCAGAAGGAACCATGAGACAAAGCAAGAAAGTTGTTCCATTCTCTAGTTATATGGCTTTGATGTGTGATCTCATAGAAAAAGAACCTACTTGATTTGAAGAATCCATTCAGAAGAAAGAATGGGTGGATGCCATAACAGAAGAATACTAGTCCATTATCCATTAGAAAGAATGATGTATGGGAGGTAGTTCCCGGAACAAATAACAAATATGGGGTATCTTCTAAATGGATATACAAGATAAAACATGCAGCAGGCGGAAGTATTGAAAAACATAAAGCAAGATTCATGGCTTGTGGTTTTTCTCAAAAGGAAGGCATTGATTATGAAGAGATGTTTTCTCTTGTAGCCAGATACACTTCTATCAGAACCATCATGGCTCTTGCAGCCAAAATGAAGTGGAAGTTACACTAGATGGATGTGAAAAAATCCTTCTTAAATGGTGTCATTGAAGAAGAAGTGTATATAGAACAACCACAAGGGTTTGAAGTTGAAGATAGAAAGACTCATGTATGCATATTGACGAAAGCTTAGTACGGATTGAAGCAAGCTCCCAGAGCTTGGTATGGAAGAATTGATAGTTTCCTAACGAGCTTGGGCTATACCAAGAGTAAAGTTGATGATCCAGTTATATTTGTACTATATTTGGATGACTTATTCTTAACAGGAGAAGAAAATATCATCACAGATTGTAAGAAGAATATCATTGCATAGTTTGAGATGAAAGACCTAGGCCTAATGCATTATTCCTTAGGTCTTGAAGTTTGGTAGAGCCCATATAAGATATTCCTTAACCAAGGGAAGTATGCAGTTGAAATACTAAAGAGATTTGACATGTTGGAATTGAAATCCATGAACACACCCATGGAAACAAATTTGAAGCTCTTGGTTGATACTTCGTCAGAATTGGTTGAGGCTACTCTATATAGATAGATCATTGGTTCATTGATGTATCTGATGAATACCAGGCCATATATATTATTTGATGTGAACACCTTGAGTCAGTATCTGGTAGAGCCCAGACGTATTCACCTTGTAGTTGCAAAGCATGTGATGAGATACCTTAAGGGTACATTGGATTATGGTCTTTGTTATACTAAAGATTATGACTTCAAATTGTTTGGTTATATTGATTCAAATTGGGTTGGAAGTTATTTTGATAGAAAGAGCACTTCAAGATGTTGTTTCGGTTTGGGGTCATCCATGACTTCATGGAAAATCAGGAAGCAATCCAGTATTTCTCTCAGCACAGTAGAAGTGGAACACATTGCAGCATGTTCTTCCAGTTGTGAATCCATATGGCTTCAGAAGTTGTTGACAGGTCTGTTCAATCTGGAGATGGAAGCCACTGTGATTCTATGTGATAACTAGAGTTGCATAAATATTATGGAGAACACAGTGTTCCATGATAATTCAAAGCATATAGAGATCTGGTATCACTATATTCATGATATGGTGCAGAGGGGAGATGTAAAGCTCCAATATGTTGGCACAAATGAGTAGGTTGTAGATGTGTTGACCAAGCCTCTATCTCATGTGAAGTTTGATTACTTCCAAGACAAGCTCAATGTTGTCCGAAAGGACCTCCCTCTAAAGGGGGAGTGATGTTGATGATACTATGGTGTCCTGACCAACAGTGGGTAGCTCTGTTAGTATTTATATCCTAGGGGCTTGATCATAGCTAGGTAGATCCTGAATATCTGGTAAGGATGGTCTGTTAGAGTACCTATGCACGTACATGTCATTTGTGGTCAGTAGTGGTAGCTCCGTTAGGATTTTATATCCTAGGGAATATTTTGATTCCTGGGCAGATCTCGAAGTTTCGGTAAGGACGGTCTATCAGAGTACCACGTGGTAGCATAATTAGGATTTTATATCCTAGGGAATCTTATTATTCTTGGGAAGATCCCAAAGGTCTGGTAAGGACGATCTGTCAAAGTACCAAAAAATGTTGTTGTTGCACCTGCCTCATTCTATTTCCATATGGTGATGATGTCATATCAGCCTCGTGTTGTTATTGATGATGTGTTATCAGCCTCGTGTTGTTGATGATGTTGTATCAGCCTTGTGTTATTGTTGATGATGTTGTATCATCCTCTTGTTGTTGATGATGTTGTATCAGCCTCGTGTTGTTGATGATGGTGTACCAGCCTCAGGTTGGTGATATTGTTGCTTTAGTGTTATTCTAATTGATGTTGTTGTTTCAGCTTCATACAAATGATGATGATGATGCTACTCCAGCTCCATGTTGTGAACGATGATGATATTGATGATAATAAAAACTTCTGATGATTTATAGATATGCCAGTTAGTGTTCCATATGTTGATGATGTTGTTTCCCTCTCTCTCTCCAGATGATGTTGTATTGGGTTATGTCAGTAGAATATCCTTCTCGTTAAGGGTGAGTGTTGAAATATTGTAACTTCGAAGATTATTCTAATTATATTTGAGTTATTATCTTATAGATAAAATCCCCTTTTTTGGATTGATCATGTCGGGTATTGTATAAGACCAAATCCCCTTTTCTGGATTGGTCAAACCATATTTATATGGTTGTATTTGTAAAGTCCGCCCCTAGGGTTTATAACGTAGTTTTAACCACTCTTAGAGAAGTCGGACCTACTAAGTGAAGATACATAACCCTAGTGCCTCCTCAACTAATATTTATAAGTGAGGATGGAACCTCACTTGTTCATTCACTCACTCACACTTCTAGTGTCTTTTGAAGGAATATTCAGTTGCAAGAAGGAGAACAGAGGCGCATGCTCAGTCCTAGTTTATTCTTGGTGGTTTGGTCTTAAGTCTTGGCATTGTATTGGCGATCTATTATTGAGGAATTTTTTGTTGGGTTTTTTCCCCCATGAGGGTTTCCCAGGATAAAATGTTGTGTACCTTGTGATTGTGTTTATTTCAGTGATCCTACTTATGTTGTTGTTTTGGAAATGCTATAGTAAATTGAAAAGAACCTAATAACAGCATTAAAACTTAATAAAATATACACACCCACTAGAAAATTTAACTAAACATTTCAAAGTTATTCAACAAATACAAAATCAAGTGGTTGTATGAAACTGAAACTACCAAACATTTTTTTTAAAGTTCTATAGATTAGGATAATCA
>ML798297.1:127512-167985 GCA_009831015.1 Picea engelmannii | reverse complement strand
AAGCCCTAGTTGATCATGCTAAAGGAGGAAAGAAAAGGTACCATTTCCAAAAGGATACCCACCTTCATAAATAATCTCACTTCCCAAAGATATTCACCCACTTCCATAAAGAATGTCACCCTCCAAGGAGATTCCAGAAATATCAAAAGGGTGAAAGTAAAGAAAAAGATTTATTCTCTTATCAATGTTATCATTGTGATAAGATGGGACACATTGCTAATAATTGTCTTTTAATAAGGGAAGAATACAAGAAGATAAATAACAAAATACATCATGCCCATGCAGTTGAAGATGATGAGCCACCCAAGAAGGTGACTAAAGAAGATATTGAATATTATGTTTCATTTTTCGCCCTCTCAGGATCTGTGACACCTGGAGACAATACTTGGCTCATATATAGTGGTGCCTCTAAACACATGACTAGTCGGAAAGAGATTCTCTCTAGTCTTATAGAAAATGAATTCCCCCAAAAAATTTCACTTGGAGATGATTATCAGTACCCTATCAAAGGAATGGGAGAATCCACCTACAAACTAGATTCAGGAACTCCGATGAGAATGAAGGATGTACTATATGTACCAGGTTTGAAAAATAACTTACTTTCTATCTCAGCTCTAGATAAGAAATGTTTCATGGTTTCATTCATAGATGGTGAATTTATTATGTGTTCTAAAGGAAAAATTATAGAAGATGCAATTGTTAGTGGAATAGAAGAAGGTGGTTTATACAAGTTAAAAGGTCACTCAGATGCAGCCTTGACTCACTCCACTGAGAGTCCTTGTGCACTTTGGCATAGAATACTAGCTCACATTAACTACAAATCCTTACCATATGTAAGTAAGGTAGTTATAGGTTTACCAGAACTTAAGGTTGATCATGAAGGTGTACGCAAGGGATGTGCACAAGGAAAAAACATAAATAATCATTTCCCAAAGAGAGATAGTAAAGCCGAAGGAATCTTTGAGCTCATCCACTCAAATTTATGTGGTCCAATGCCATCAACCTCTCTAATTGGGTATGTATACTATGTGTCATTTATTGATAATTTCTCTCATAAGACTTGGGTTTATTTATTGAAATCAAAATATGAAGTACTCGGAAATTTCAAGGAATTCAAAGCCTTGATAGAAAACCTCTCCAAAAGAAAAATAAAGATACTCAGGTCCAATAATGGAGGAGATTACACCTCAAATGAATTTGGAAGATTTTGCAGAGATGTCGGGATTAAGAGGGAGCTCACCACTCCCTATAATCCTCAACAAAATGGTGTAGCAGAAAGAAAGAATATAATAATTATGGAAGTAGTGAAGACTATGATTCACGATCAAGATATTCCAATGCACTTATGGGATGAAGCAGCAAGAATAGTTGTTTATGTCCAAAATAGATTATCCCATAGTGCACTTGGATTCAAAACCCCCGAAGAAATGTTCTCCAAAAAGAATCCAGAAGTAAGCGACCTAAAAATATTTGGTTGTCTAGTGTTTGTACAGATTCTGAAAGAAATGAGAACTAAGTTGGACCCTTCATGAAAGAAGGGAATATTTTATGGATACTATGAGGTCTCTAATGCCTTCATAATTTTTTGTTGGCATGTTTACATGAATAGTGTTCTTGTCATTGATGGAAAGAACAGAAGGTAGAGAAGAAGGAACCGTAAGCTTGGGACAAGGAGAAAACAGTATGCAGAGATCAAATCTCAGAAGAGATAGCGCTTTGCGCTTCCTAGAAGTGCAGTCGAGGTCCAAGAGAAGGACTCACAGGAGGAAAAAAGATCTAGACCTTTGAACACTTAGAAAACCTTCTTATTTAGAGAGATCATAAATCTCAGGAGGAATAACGATAGTGTTCGTTGGATCACCAATCCTGAATACTCGATGATTGTTAGATCAGTGTCTAGTGACCAGAGGAAGCGTGGAGTAGAAGCACAGATATGATCCATTAGATGTGAGCATCGAGGATCAATAATCGTTGGATCCAGAAATAAATGCAAGAAGGTTAAGCCTTTGATGAGCGTAGGAGAGTGGACTTGTCAAAGTCTCGAAGTCTAGAATTAAACAAGGATCATCCATCGTCAAGACTGACAGGTGGCACACGATCCTCAATTCCGGAGAAAATCACTTCGAGGATTTTTCAGTTTGAGACATGAAAAACCTGAATTTCAGAGAGTCGGAGAGCTGGAGTAAACAACATTCGTCATATCAGTTTGAAGTGGAAGGATAGGATAAGCTAGAAAAGAAGCATCATAGAAAGATCAAGCCATCGATTTGAGAACATGATCGACGAACAATTTTTAGTTCGGGTCTAAAATTTATGAGGAGGTTATTGTTCAGAGATTCTCACTTCGGAAGAATTGACGACTTGAAAAGTCAAAATACCCGAAGTCTCGAAGGATGAAGTACCGAAGAGAATGAGGATCCACGTCAGCAAGACTATGTCAGCAAGGACATGTGGCGCAATGATACAATGACAAGAGTCAAGTTGAATTGGAATTTTAGGTACATGCAAATCACAAATCTGAGTGACATGTGGAAGCTACTAGGCTCACAACACATCATCAAGTGAAGTAAGTAAGTGACATCACTCCAGGAGTTTTACTTCGGGAGTTTTACCACCAGAAAATTCCCTAAGTCCCGAAGTCCCGAATGTCGAATTTATGAACTGGATACGAGTCATCCGATCTGAAGATCACTTCGGATGCATTCTCAACCGTTGATCTAGTACATTGGAAGGACAATGTAAGTGGAAGTGTTAACCGATAACAAGTGATTTCCACCACCTATGAATTATTCAACAGGTGACCACTCCGGAGGAGAATGAAGCAGCGATCAACTTAAAGTCCTGAAGTGTCGAAGTCACTTATGATCGTTGATCATGCAGGAGGGTATGTGTCAATGGATCGTGAACTCCGGGTGAAACTACTCGGAGAAAAAGCGAAGGAGAAAGGTTTGAGATTGTCGAAGGTCGAAGTCCCGAAGTGGAGGATAGTCGTTGGATTAAAGAAGGACACGTGTCAGTTGATTGTCAGCTATGGGAAAAAGAAAAGGAAGGATGAAAGAAAGTTGAGATTTGATATTGTCGAACCCCGAATACCCGAAGGGATTGTGACCATTGATCCAAAAGGGACACATGTCGTTGGATCATGGACTCCAGGTGAAATTCTCTGGGAGCAAGTGGAGTTTGAGAATTGAAACTCTCGAAGCCCAAAAGGCAAAATTGATCTCATTCGTTGGTTTGGAGGGCCACATGTCACCTGATACTTGAGACTAAGGATCATGCGTGGATAGAGGAAAGAAGCCAGGAAAAGAAGATAGATCAGAGTTGTTGATCGAAGGAGCACCATCAAGATCATGAGATCGAAGGTCCCGTTGCATTATGGGGCCAGAACATGCTCGGGTCTTAATTTTTTCATGAGCGAGCCGCAATTGAAACCACGGTTTGGAGAAAGGACACGTGGAGGCTCATAGTGAATTGCAGGGTGAAAAGTGGATTGTCCTCAAACCACATATGGGCATGCTCACAATCGCATGGTAACATGAAGTTCATAGCCCAAGGTCATATTGAGAAATGGAGCTAGCGCTCACTAGACCAAGTTCGGGAAGCACCTTTTGAATAGGTGTGTGGTCACCGTCGATGGTCACGTGAAGGAAGGGGCTTAGAAGACAAAGAAGCCATAATTGACTGGTTGTATCTCCCAGAATGGAGTGATTGTCTCTACCAGAGAATTCGAAGAGGATCAGGGTGATTTCCATAGGAGTTGAAGAGTCTCGAGGTAACTGCTAGTGGAATGAGGACTCATCATAGAGACAATTGACAGATGGAAAAGTGTCGAAGTCTATAACTGCAACAGAAAGGATAATCTCAACTGTGACAGAGAAGACAAAGGGTCGTACTACCAGAGAAGGAAAATAATCTCCGTACAAGCCACTAATGAAGAACAGACTCAGAATAACCGCTAAAGAAGATGATGAGTTGTGTGGATGATCTGGAAGAGGACTTGGCATGATAAACATACGCAGAACAAAGAAGAGATGGTTGCTCCTGTTGAGAGTTTTTCATGCGAGTAGAAGAAAGTTGTGTGTAGAATCTGAAACTCACAGAAGAGACGTAGCGCATAGAATGAAAATAATACACAGAGCATAAAGTGCAGAAGTGAGACATAGAACAAAATGCATATCTGAGAGAGGAAGAGAAATTCGAGGTGCGCATGCAGAGACAGAGAAAAAGATCAGAAAGCTCAAGAAGATGCAAGCAAGAAGACATTGATGCAGGCAGAGCAGAGAAGTGTAGCAGAATAGTGATGAGACTGGTAAGCCATTGATGAACACGGTATCACTGTAATAAATTTCAATAAGCAAAGTTTTATATTTCAGGGTGGCAGGGAGGTGCTAGGGAGGATTGTTTTCCTCAGAGTTTCAAGTGGGTGCTTGAACACAGGGAGTTGTAGCTTCCAACTGGTTGTAGCCAGAAAAACCAGGGTGGTAGGGTGGTGCAAAGGAGAACTGTTGTTCTATGTTATACAGGTTGGTGCCTGTGTAACTGGAAGTTGGTGCTTCCATCCATTTGGTGTTGGAACACTCAGGGAGTCGGTGCTTCCTTCTAGTAGGTGATAGATAAATCAAAGAGTTGGTGCTCTCAGCAATTTTTTGCTTGTAAAACAAAGGTGGTAGCCTCAACAGGAGTTGGTGCTCATAAGAATGATAATGTACAGAAAATAAAGACTACTTATCATATCAAGAAGAAGAGGTTTTTCCCTTTATGGGTTTCCTCGGGAAATATTTGTCTATGTATATTTCATGTGTGTGATTTATGTTGAATTTTATATTGCTTACTTCCCTGCATTATTGTGATCATCATTGAGTGTTCTGTAAAGATTTTAAAATGGGTATAAATGTTTAAGCACAGTGATAATTGATTCACCCCCTCCCCCTCTCAGTTGTTCAACTTTTACATACCAGGTTACCATCATATTGAGATCAGCAGAGATGTAAGATTTGATGAAGATGTAGCACTCATATATAAAGGAAGTGCCATCTTGAGGAAGTATATGAAGAAGAACCTGTAGCTCCCAAAGTTGCAAAACCAGTGAAGGAAGTTACAGTTACCCCTGATGTTGAGATTCTAGAAGATCACGATATGATATAATCTAAAGAACCTCCCCATACGACAATATCTCACAAGAGAAATCCATCTTGGGAGAGAGAACTTATTCAAGATGGAGAGAAGTATGGTGCCCCAGAAGGAACCATGAGACAAAGCAAGAAAGTTGTTCCATTCTCTAGTTATATGGCTTTGATGTGTGATCTCATAGAAAAAGAACCTACTTGATTTGAAGAATCCATTCAGAAGAAAGAATGGGTGGATGCCATAACAGAAGAATACTAGTCCATTATCCATTAGAAAGAATGATGTATGGGAGGTAGTTCCCGGAACAAATAACAAATATGGGGTATCTTCTAAATGGATATACAAGATAAAACATGCAGCAGGCGGAAGTATTGAAAAACATAAAGCAAGATTCATGGCTTGTGGTTTTTCTCAAAAGGAAGGCATTGATTATGAAGAGATGTTTTCTCTTGTAGCCAGATACACTTCTATCAGAACCATCATGGCTCTTGCAGCCAAAATGAAGTGGAAGTTACACTAGATGGATGTGAAAAAATCCTTCTTAAATGGTGTCATTGAAGAAGAAGTGTATATAGAACAACCACAAGGGTTTGAAGTTGAAGATAGAAAGACTCATGTATGCATATTGACGAAAGCTTAGTACGGATTGAAGCAAGCTCCCAGAGCTTGGTATGGAAGAATTGATAGTTTCCTAACGAGCTTGGGCTATACCAAGAGTAAAGTTGATGATCCAGTTATATTTGTACTATATTTGGATGACTTATTCTTAACAGGAGAAGAAAATATCATCACAGATTGTAAGAAGAATATCATTGCATAGTTTGAGATGAAAGACCTAGGCCTAATGCATTATTCCTTAGGTCTTGAAGTTTGGTAGAGCCCATATAAGATATTCCTTAACCAAGGGAAGTATGCAGTTGAAATACTAAAGAGATTTGACATGTTGGAATTGAAATCCATGAACACACCCATGGAAACAAATTTGAAGCTCTTGGTTGATACTTCGTCAGAATTGGTTGAGGCTACTCTATATAGATAGATCATTGGTTCATTGATGTATCTGATGAATACCAGGCCATATATATTATTTGATGTGAACACCTTGAGTCAGTATCTGGTAGAGCCCAGACGTATTCACCTTGTAGTTGCAAAGCATGTGATGAGATACCTTAAGGGTACATTGGATTATGGTCTTTGTTATACTAAAGATTATGACTTCAAATTGTTTGGTTATATTGATTCAAATTGGGTTGGAAGTTATTTTGATAGAAAGAGCACTTCAAGATGTTGTTTCGGTTTGGGGTCATCCATGACTTCATGGAAAATCAGGAAGCAATCCAGTATTTCTCTCAGCACAGTAGAAGTGGAACACATTGCAGCATGTTCTTCCAGTTGTGAATCCATATGGCTTCAGAAGTTGTTGACAGGTCTGTTCAATCTGGAGATGGAAGCCACTGTGATTCTATGTGATAACTAGAGTTGCATAAATATTATGGAGAACACAGTGTTCCATGATAATTCAAAGCATATAGAGATCTGGTATCACTATATTCATGATATGGTGCAGAGGGGAGATGTAAAGCTCCAATATGTTGGCACAAATGAGTAGGTTGTAGATGTGTTGACCAAGCCTCTATCTCATGTGAAGTTTGATTACTTCCAAGACAAGCTCAATGTTGTCCGAAAGGACCTCCCTCTAAAGGGGGAGTGATGTTGATGATACTATGGTGTCCTGACCAACAGTGGGTAGCTCTGTTAGTATTTATATCCTAGGGGCTTGATCATAGCTAGGTAGATCCTGAATATCTGGTAAGGATGGTCTGTTAGAGTACCTATGCACGTACATGTCATTTGTGGTCAGTAGTGGTAGCTCCGTTAGGATTTTATATCCTAGGGAATATTTTGATTCCTGGGCAGATCTCGAAGTTTCGGTAAGGACGGTCTATCAGAGTACCACGTGGTAGCATAATTAGGATTTTATATCCTAGGGAATCTTATTATTCTTGGGAAGATCCCAAAGGTCTGGTAAGGACGATCTGTCAAAGTACCAAAAAATGTTGTTGTTGCACCTGCCTCATTCTATTTCCATATGGTGATGATGTCATATCAGCCTCGTGTTGTTATTGATGATGTGTTATCAGCCTCGTGTTGTTGATGATGTTGTATCAGCCTTGTGTTATTGTTGATGATGTTGTATCATCCTCTTGTTGTTGATGATGTTGTATCAGCCTCGTGTTGTTGATGATGGTGTACCAGCCTCAGGTTGGTGATATTGTTGCTTTAGTGTTATTCTAATTGATGTTGTTGTTTCAGCTTCATACAAATGATGATGATGATGCTACTCCAGCTCCATGTTGTGAACGATGATGATATTGATGATAATAAAAACTTCTGATGATTTATAGATATGCCAGTTAGTGTTCCATATGTTGATGATGTTGTTTCCCTCTCTCTCTCCAGATGATGTTGTATTGGGTTATGTCAGTAGAATATCCTTCTCGTTAAGGGTGAGTGTTGAAATATTGTAACTTCGAAGATTATTCTAATTATATTTGAGTTATTATCTTATAGATAAAATCCCCTTTTTTGGATTGATCATGTCGGGTATTGTATAAGACCAAATCCCCTTTTCTGGATTGGTCAAACCATATTTATATGGTTGTATTTGTAAAGTCCGCCCCTAGGGTTTATAACGTAGTTTTAACCACTCTTAGAGAAGTCGGACCTACTAAGTGAAGATACATAACCCTAGTGCCTCCTCAACTAATATTTATAAGTGAGGATGGAACCTCACTTGTTCATTCACTCACTCACACTTCTAGTGTCTTTTGAAGGAATATTCAGTTGCAAGAAGGAGAACAGAGGCGCATGCTCAGTCCTAGTTTATTCTTGGTGGTTTGGTCTTAAGTCTTGGCATTGTATTGGCGATCTATTATTGAGGAATTTTTTGTTGGGTTTTTTCCCCCATGAGGGTTTCCCAGGATAAAATGTTGTGTACCTTGTGATTGTGTTTATTTCAGTGATCCTACTTATGTTGTTGTTTTGGAAATGCTATAGTAAATTGAAAAGAACCTAATAACAGCATTAAAACTTAATAAAATATACACACCCACTAGAAAATTTAACTAAACATTTCAAAGTTATTCAACAAATACAAAATCAAGTGGTTGTATGAAACTGAAACTACCAAACATTTTTTTTAAAGTTCTATAGATTAGGATAATCATATGTCATGAAAAAGTAAAACTAGAAATTAAAAAGATTGAAAGTGCACTAAAACATATGTAGAATACACAACTCCCCTCTCTGGTATGGAAAGGAAGAGCCTGAGATTTGAATAAAAAGAAATGGGATTACACCAAGGCTCATGAAAATGAAGCACTATGCAAGTGATACTACTAGATATTAAGGAAGCACCACCAATTTCATTTAGAACCAAGTTACCATGTTAAACTATAGGAGAACCATACAAGAAAAACAGAAAATTTGACTCCCATTTCTAGAAATCAATCAATATAAGTAGAGTTTGAACTATATGATAATTAAATCATGTACTCATGAACCTCAAATGTTCACATCCTAGACCTCTATTTATTTTTCAATCACTTGGGATGGGCAATTCTTTTTTGGAGTTGCAACCCCGAGGTATTTGGTATTTTAAAAGTTGTGTTGTAACAAAGCATCTACAATATTAACGTAGTATAAGCAAACCTAGTACAAGCTTTTCTGTGGTGGAAATAAAGCAAGGGATAATTTGAACCAAGAAATTTCTAAAGGAAAAGAAATCCAAAACCAATCTCTATATATCTTTTTAAAAAATAGCAATGGAATTGTACCATTCTAAAGCCAAAAAAAATATTTAATTGGTTAGTGCCCAATGCTCTGCATGTAAATCACACATAATGTAATGGATAGATATTTAATCATGTTTGGCATGCAATGGATATAACATAGAAAACAACTCATGGAAAAAAACTCTCAAGAATATAGCAAACAAGACATGAAATCAAGACAAAATATTTAACCCTTTTCAACATAAGAGATGGCCTAGAAATATCTAACCATGATGAAGAACATGAAAAGCTATATGGACAACCTATACCTCCAAATTTAATGTTTCATCCATTAGAGATATTGAGTGAACAACAAAAATTATTTCTATTCACAAGGCAAGCATAACTTCAAGACAAAGTGTTGTATACAAAATAAGCTTTAACTTATAACTAAATAACAAGATAACATTATTGCATTTCAAACAACAAATCCATCTCTTATATGTGTTTCCTCTTTCCACCAACAATAATGATTTTTGAAAACATATATAAAAGCAAGCACATAATTTATGATCGGATTTTTGACTCCAGAACGCTTTCACTAACCTTCCTTGTATCAACAACTTGAGATAATTTCCAACCCTTACCTCTAAGGTGTGGGTTCATTAAGATGCATGCAAAACCCAAAGGATTGATGAATCTCAATTTTTGGTTAAAATGGAATAAAATCAATTTCTCTAGATACAACATGATCAAGGAAAGAAACAAATTAATACATGATAGATAAGTTTCATTTCTATAATAGGAAGTAGTGGCCTATCATACTAGGTTTTCTGAGAAGGTTAAGCAAGAGGTGGAAAGCATAGAAAAAAAATTAAGGATAAAAAGAGGTTATACCTCTAGTGACATAGTGCATGAAGAAATCACTCATTGTCTTGTTGACAGAATAGGACATTATTATGATGTAGGGTAGGTGACCTAAGTACAATTGGATTTTCCATTGGAAGGAATTATTGGCAATCAAGTGTGTAGTGGATATAAGAGTAAAAGATCCTCAATTCAATCTTGGGAGAAGGATCCATAGAGAGGGGGTCATCCTTCGAAGGTGAGAGAAGGTATCCTATTTTGGTCTAGGATTTGTCTAGTGTGTATATCAATGATGAAGGATGATAGAGATAAACATTTGGAGGGTATATGTCTACGAGGATGAGTGAGGAGCTCGATGAAAGTGAAATAGTTTCTCACTCTATGAAGGATTTTTAGAAGGATGATGCTTTTGTGTGGGACTAGGCATTTTCTACTCTTCCAAGAAGATAGAGGTTTCAGGTTCTAGTGAAAAGAATAATTTTATGAAGTGATCACAAGTAGAAGTGGAATATGAAAGAATGTTTTTCTTTGACAAGTATAGAAAAACTTTGAAAGGAGGGTATGAACAAGGGTTTATAGGGTGCAAGTTAAGTTTACCCAAGTTCAATGGAGGAAACTACTTCTAAGAGAATTCAAATATTTTAGGTTAAGTGGTGCAAAGAAAGGATGGGGAGTAGAAGTTGAAAGTTAGGATGGAAGAAGAAGGGGAGGATATGGGACAAAATAAGAAAAGAAGGAGTATTAAAGAAAGTATGAATCCAATAAACATGGTCTTAGGGGAGGAGGTGAGGTTAAATGAGGTAGTGGATATGGAGGATGAGGTAGTAGTTGGTAGAGTATGAAAAAGGAAATTTGGTGATACAATATTGAAGGCATGGATTAAAAACTCATGGAAAGGAATGTTGCATTTATACCCCAATCCATTATGTTCTTACCTAGGGGTGGTTTGTAGTCTCTTTGCAATCGGTTGAAAATACTTTGAAGGTTTCACTTGGAGCTTGATATTGGTACTCTAATAATGGCTTTATTAAACCCTAGTCTCCTTTATTTTATGCTCAAAATTAGTGGTTGGGTGAAGCACAATTTTGGGTGCATCTTCCCAGAGCACCCATCGAATATTCATTATGAGAGGAATTAAGTTTGATTGGTAATTCTCTTGGCTCCTTTTTTGATGTAGACGTGAATTTTACGGAGACAAGGTTGATGGTGATGGATTAGGTTCTTGTTTATTTGGACCTTAAGGAAGGAATCCCAAAACACTTGAATATTAGGAAAGGTTTAGGATTCTTCATTCAAAGCTTGGACTATGAAGGTATTCCATTCAAGTGTATTAGATGTCACATACAAGGGAACTTAGTGGCAGAGTGTCTTTTACCCTTAAACAAATATGTAATGTGTGGCAATCAGAAGTTTCAGAGTGGGTAGATATTGAAGTCTCCATAGTGTAAACAGTTTGAATCCCAAGGTGGAGTTTCACTTAAGGTGTCAGAGTCATTGGAGCCTAATTGTTAGGCAGACTTGAAAGGGAATCAAGATGGAAAAGGTTTAGAAGGAAGGAAATTGTTTTGGGGAAGGAGGTGAGGGAGGTCAAGATTCAATATCAAAGAAATGGAATGGAATCTGAAAGATATACATATGACTCCCTTTCATACCTACATCAAGATATGGTGGCAAGCCCTTCGTCATTGCTAGATATTATTGGTAAGTCATTGCAATATCCATTTCCTTTTATCTCTCTTTTTATTTCAATCAATTTTAGGCCAATGGGTATGGGGTCTGACTTAGGGCAGAGTATTTCTTCTTCTCTCAAGGTAAGGGTGGGTGGGGGTCAATAAGGCTAGTCAAGGAAAGACTCTATCCTTATCCTATGGATAAGCTCCTCCCTCTAGAAAAAATAAGATAAATATATATGGGTATGTGGATGAGAGGGTATCTCTAAGGTGAGTTCTAGTCCATCTTTCGATTCATAAAATTCTTTTCTAGGGTACAACTTGAGACCTAAAACTAGAGTTTCGTGATTATTGGTAGGGGAAGTCCATTGCGGTTTAGGGATGGTATCAAGGGGTGGAACTAAATTGATGGAAAGGGTGGTAAATAACATATTCACAAAGCACAAGAGAAGGTGGCAATGGACGTTGATGTGAGGAAACAAAGGGTTATAGATGGGGTGCTTGGAGTAGGGAATAACTTGGGAGGGGTTACCTAATGATATATATCTCCTTCAATAGAAAAGGGTTGGCCATCACTACAAAAAAAAAAAACTGCTCTAAAGAGAGTAGTGTAGAAAATCAAACCTGGCATTATCTTTCTTCGAGAAATGGTGGTTGAAGGAGAGAAGGTTGTAAAAAACTTAGAGTGTTTTTACAAGGCTGGTCTTTTTTTTTTTGTAGATGTCAAGGTTCGATCTAGGGGGGTGCTTCGAGTTGGAAGTTGGATACTATTAGATGTACTAAATCATGGTCTGGGGTTGGGAATGTACTCATTGGAGCTAGGAATGGATTTGATCATGTTTAATATGTATGGAACCCATAATGATAGAGTTTCATTTTGGCGGGATTATTAAAGAAGAATTTTCTAAGGAAGGGGAATGTAATTTTGGGGGTGATTTAAATTTTTAGATTGGGAGGGATGAATTTTAGGGTCCAAATGCTCAGGTCGATGTCTTGTTGGATTTTTTTGTTAAGGAAATGGAAGAAAAAAGTCTACTTGATGTAGATTGTGTAAAGGTGAAGCCAACATGGAGAAATGAAAGAATAGGTTATGAAAGGATTTCCAAAGGGCTTGATAGGTTTATATTGGTTGAGGGTTTACGAGAAGATTTTTTAAGAATGAAGCAATGGGTGGATTCAAGAGGAGACTCTCACCATTTTCCCATTGTGCTAGAAATGGTAGAAATGGGTAGAAGACCACCAAGTTATTTCAAATTCAATAGTGAATGGTTGCAAGAAAAGGAGTATGTCATTAAAAATAAAATTATGTGGAATATTTTCAATGGGACCCTTTAGGAGTCATCTACCTAGAAGTTTGAGGAAAATCTCAAGTCCATTAAGAAGATTAATATGGATTGGGAAAGTGCTAAAAAATAAAAGGATGCAAAATATCTAGTAGAGATGGAAAAGAAGTTTGAATCTTTATGTAATGGAGAGGGGGTGGGTTTCTTAAATGAGGATACAAATGCATAGGTGATGGATCTTGATTAGAAAAGAAGGGAGATACAAATGGACAATGAAGCAATGTGGAGATTGAAGAACCAAGAAATCTAGCTAGAAAAATGAGATGAGAACTCAAAGTTCTTTCATCAACATGCAAGAGGGAGGAGGAATAAAAACACTATATGGAAAATCTAAGGCTCGGATGGAATTCAAGTAAAATAATTTGAGCACACAGCTAGGGTAGGTGTGGAACATTTCTAGAATCATTTTAGGGCTGAAAGAGAGCTTCCATAGTAGAAGTGGTAAGGATCTCATAATATTTCCCAAGGTTTGTCAATGAGGATGAAAATGAGAACTTAATGAAGGCAGTATCCAAGGAGGAACTTTGGGTGGTATTGCACAACTTCCAAAGGGAGAAAATCCCAGGACCATATGGTTATCTGGTTGAATTCTTTCTGGGATTTTATGAGGTGATTGAGGAATATTTGATTAGAGTGGTAGAGGATTATAGGACTTCAGGGAATATTTTAGCAGCCTTCGACTCAACATTTATAGCCTTGATCCTAGAAAAGGATAACCCCACTTCCTTTGAGGATTGCATACCTATATCCCTCTAAACTTTCTTGTACAAAATCATTTCAAAGTTAATTGCAAGAATAATTGAAGCATTGCTCTCAAAATCCATTTCAATAGAGAAGTTTGGATTTTTCGTAGGGAGGAAGATTCATGAATCCATTGGGGTGGCATATAATGGTATGCATAGTATTAAAACTAAGAATATGAAGGTAGGAATCTTAAATATTGATCTATTAAAACTGTATATTAATATAAGTTGGTTATACCTTAGGTTGATGCTAACCCACCTAGGGTTTAGTTTTCCTTTCATCAATTGAGTTATGAGTTGTAACACCTCAATTTTTTTCTAAGTTATAATCAGTGGGGCAGCCTCAAGTTTTTTTAGGGTAGGAATAGGACTAATATAGTGGTACCCCCTCTCTCCCCTCTTATTCTTGATAGTTGCAGAAGGACTTAGCAGAGCTATTTTGGATGCCAAGAGATTGTGTTCCTTCAAAGGAGTTTGGTTAGGTGGGAATTGCTTTTTGACTCACACATTATTTGTATATGGAATTATTATATTTTTTGAGGGCTCAATAAGGGACATGGATAAGTTAAAATAAATGTTGGATCTTTATTGATGTGCAATTGGTATGCAAGTAAACCTTGCAAAATATAATGGCAGTCATGTTGGGTTTTTAGAGGAGGACCAAGAATACTTTGAAAGGCTATTTCCTGATAAGAGGATGGATTTGAATGAAGGTTTAAAGTACTTCAGCTTTCAGTTAAAACCCGATAATTATCTAAAATTTGACTAGAACTAGCTTCTGGCCAAGATGTAAATAAGAATCTCTTCCTGGTGTTTCAGATGGTTGTCAAGAGGAGGGAGACTAGTTCTCCTCAAATATATATTAGAAACAATCCTAGTATATTGGATGTCCCTCACTTGGATCCCCAAGGGAGTACTAGAATAGAAAAGTAAATTAGTCTTCGTGTTCCTCTGGTCTAGGGATAGAGACAAGAAAGGGGTTTCTTTGGTAAGGTGGGACAAACTTGCTATCTTGAAAGCCTTGGGAGGATGGGAGCTAAAAAATGTTTTCAAATTTTCAAAGGCCATAGCAGCAAAAGGTGTTTGGAGGCTCACCTAGGGGAAAGGTTTACAGTTTCAATCCATTCATCATAAATGTATCCATTCATATTCATTGGAATACTAGGCCTTATAAACAAACTAGTAATGGCTTAGTGATATGGAAAGCGGTGATCAAATCATTTTCCATAATAGGAGAAACCTTGGTCTAGACAGTTGGAAATGGGGCCCTAGTAAGGCTTGGAGAAGATCCTTGGGTCGGGTGTGGAAGGAAATTTAAGCTACCTATTTAGATGGTACAGTTCCTGATATCAAATGAACAATTTATACTATCTCAAATTGTTGTTCCAGACAACACGTCTTTGTGGGGTCAAGGATGGTTCTCTATAGAGACGATGGGTTCTGGAGGACAGGAGGTTGTGATATGGGGAAGGTGTGTATCTTTCCTAATATCTAGTCATGTTATAATACATCAAATATCAAATGAACTTGTGTGGGTTTTCTCCTCTACTGGGGGTTATTCTCCTTGGGAGGGTTATTTTTTTTTAGGATCCGAGGAAGGGGAGAGAGAGAATTTTTCATGGTGAAGCATATTATAGAAGTTCAAATGCCCCTCCAAGGCTAAAATTTCAGTGTGGTGCATATTAAATAATAAATATCTAACTTGTGATTCTTTGCAAAAACAAATTGGATATGCCCTGGAAGATGCCCCCCATGCAAATGCAATGAGACCATTGTGAACATATTCATGGAGTATCCTTTACTTTACAAGTTTGGAAGGAATTAGAAGGGATCACAAGTTTCAGGGATGTATGGGTACAGGGGAATTTGGAAGAGCATTAACCCCTTACTAAGAAGCTTTAACACTCTACCTCTAATAATTGCTTTGGGGTTGTGGCTGGACAGAAATGATACCTTGTTTGAATATAGGTATGCTCCTATTTTTTAGTGTGCATATCAAGGGCTCAGTATCGTTAGATATTTCCCTTGAGAAAAAAAAAAAAAATAATCCATTTGAGAAGATAAGATTTGAATAGGTGGACAGGGAAGGTTGGCGGGGTTTTTTTGATGGGGTTTCCAAAGGAAACCCATAGTTGTGTGGAACTAGAGGGATCCTCCATCTCATCCAAAGTCACAAATTCAAATTCAAAGATGGGTTAGGGTTGAGTACAAACAACTTTGTTGAACTGTTGTCCTTAAAATTCCTCTTGCTGCTAGCAATAGAAAAAGGAGCACATAGTTTAAAAGTATTTAGGGAATCCTTGAATATTGTAAATCAGGTAGATGGGGAACAAAACTATTCCAAATATCTTTTATTTCCTATTCTATAGGAATTAAAATATATATAATCCCATTTTGACTCTATAAGGTTTGATCATATTTACATAGAGAGGAACACATAACTTGATGTTATTTCTAAGGTAGGTTTAAATATGCTACATGGACAATAGTGAATGGTTGCAAGAAGAGGATTGTGTCATTAAAATTAAAATTATGTGGAATCTTTTCAATGGGACCCTTCAGGAGTCAGCAAACTAGCAATTTGAGGAAAATCTCAAGTCCATTAAGAAGATGAATATGTATTGGGAAAGTGCTAAAAGATAAAAGGATGCAAAATATCTAGTAGAGATGGAAAAGAAAATGGAATCCTTATGTAATGGAGAGGGGGTGGGTTTATTAAATGAGGATACAAATGCATAGGTGATAGATCTTGATCAGAAGAGAAGGGAGATATGAATGGACAATGAAGCAATGTGGAGGTTGAAGAACCAAGCAATCTAGCTAGAAAAATGAGATGAGAACTCAAAGTTCTTTCATCAACATGCAAGAGGGAGGAGGAATAAAAACACTATATGGAAAATCCAAGGCTCAGATGGAATTCAAGTAAAATAATTTGAGCACGCGGCTAGGGTAGGTGTGGAACATTTCTAGAATCCTTTTAGGGATGAAAAGAGAGCTTCCATAGTAGAAGTGGTAAGGATCTCATAATATTTCCCAAGGTTTGTGAGTGAGGAAGAAAATGAGAAATTAATGAAGGCAGTATCCAAAGAGGAACTCCATGTGGTATTTCACAGCTTCCAAAGGGAGAAAATCCCAGGACCATATGGTTATCTAGTTGAATTATTTCTGGGAGTTTATGAGGTGATTGAGGAATATTTGATTAGAGTGGTAGAGGATTCTAGGTCTTCAGGGAATATTTTAGCATCCTTTGATTCAAAATTTATACCCTTGATCCTAGAAAAGGATAACCCCACTTCCTTTGAGGAGTTCAGATCTATATCCCTCTAAAATTTCTTGTACAAAATCATTTCAAATTTAATTGCAAGAAGAATTGAAGCATTGCTCTCAAAATCCATTTCAATAGAGCAGTTTGGGTTTTTCGCAGGAAGGAAGATTCATGAAGCCATTGGGGTGGCATATAAGGGTATGTATAGTATTGAAACTAAGAATATGAAGGTAGGGATATTAAATATTGATCTATCAAAATAGTATATTAATGTAAGTTGGTTATACCTTAGGTTGATGTTAACCCACCTAGGGTTTAGTGTTTCTTTCATCAATTGAGTTATGAGTTGTAATACCTCAGTTTCTTTCTAAGTTATAATCAATGGGGAAGCCTCAATTTTCTTTAGGGTAGGAAGAGGACTAATATAGTGGTGCTCCTCTCTCCCCTCTTATTCTTGATAGTTGTAGAAGGACTTAGCAGAGCTATTTTGGATGCCAAGAGATTGTGTTCCTTCAAAGGAGTTTGGTTAGGTGTGAATTGTTTCTTGACTCACTCATTATTTGTAGATGGAATTATTATATTTTTTGAGGACTCAAGAAGGGACATGGATAAGTTAAAATAAATGGTGTATCTTTATTGAAGTGCAACTGGTATGCAAGTAAACCTTGGAAAATATAATCGCAGTAGTGTTTGGTTCTTAGAGGAGGACCAAGAATAAATTGAAAGGTCATTTCTTGATAAGAGGATGGGTTTGAATGAAGGTTTAAAGTACTTCAGTGTACAGTTAAAACCTGATAATTATCTAAAATGTGACTAGAAATGGATTATGGCCAAGGTGTAAATAAGAATCTCTTCCTGGTGTTTCAGATGGTTGTCAAGAGGAAGGAGACTAGTTTTCCTCAAATATATACTAGAAACAATCCTAGTATATTGGATGTCCCTCACTTGGATCCCCAAGGGAGTACTAGAATAGAAATGTAAACTAATCTTCATGTTCCTCTGGTCTAGGGATAGAGACAAGAAAGGGGTTTCTTTGGTAAGGTGGGACAAACTTGATATCCCGAAAGCCTTGGGAGGATGGGAGCTAAAACATATTTTCAAATTTTCAAAGGCCATAGTAGCAAAATGTGTTTGGAGTCTCACCTAGGGG
The DNA here is from genome assembly GCA_009831015.1 of Picea engelmannii. Taxonomy (NCBI): domain Eukaryota; kingdom Viridiplantae; phylum Streptophyta; class Pinopsida; order Pinales; family Pinaceae; genus Picea; species Picea engelmannii. Next base: position 150,047 of record ML798297.1, on the reverse strand, counting down.
AAAGTTTTATGGTTTAAATCCATTCATCATAAATATATCCATTCATATTCATTGGAATACTAGTTCAAGAGGCCTTATAAACAAAATAGTAATGGCTTAGTGATATGGAAAGCGGTGACCAAATCCTTTTCCATAATAGGAGAATCCTTGGTCTAGACCGTTGGAAATGGGGCCCTAGTAAGGCTTGGAGAAGATCCTTGGGTGGGGTGTGGAAGGAAATTTAAGCTACCTATTTAGATGGTACAGTTCCTGAGATCAAATGGACAATTTATACTATCTCAAAATTTTGATCCAGACAAAACGTCTTTGTGGGGTCAAGGATGGTTTTCTACAGAGAGGATGGGTTCTGGAGGAGAGTAGGTTGTGATATGGGGAATGTGTGTATATTTCCTAAGATCTAGTCATGTTATAATACATGAAATATCAAATGAACTTGTGTGGGGTTTCTCCTCTACTAGGGGTTATTCTCCTTAGGAGAGTTATTTGTTTTGAAGATCTGAGGAAGGGGAGAGAGAGCATGTTTCATGGTGAATCATATTATAGAAGTTCAAATGCCCCTCCAAGGCTAAAATTTCAGTGTGGTGCATTTTAAATAATAAATATCTAACTTGTGATTCTTTGCAAAAAAAATTGGATAGGCCCTAGAAGATGCCCCTTGTGCAAATGCAATGAGGAGACCATTGTGAACATATTCATGGAGTTTCCTTTTACTTTACAAGTTTGGAAGGAATTAGAAGGGATCACAATTTTCAGGGATGTATGGGTACAGGGGAATTTGGAAGAGGGATTAAGAAACTAGTGCAATAACCCCTTGCTAAGAAGATTTAACACTCTACCTTTAATAATTGCTTTGGGGTTTTGGCTGGACGGAAATGATAGCTTGTTTGAATATAGGTATGCTCCTATTTTTTAGTGTGCATATCAAGGGCTTAGTATCGTTAGATGTTTCCCTTGAGAAAAAAAAAAAAAAGAATAATCCAATTGAGAAGATAAGATTTGAATAGGTGGATAAGGAAGGTCGGAGGGGTTTTTTTGATGGGGTTTCCCAAGGAAACCCATAATTGTGTGGAGATGGAGGGATCCTCCATCTCATCCAAAGTCATAAATTCAAATTCAAAGATTGGTTAGGGTTGAGTACAAACAACTTCATTGAATTGTTGTCCTTAAAATTCCTATTATTGCTAGCAACAGAAAAAGAGGCACATAGTTTACAAGTATTTAGGGATTCCTTGAATATTGTAAAATGGGTAAATGGGGAACAAAATTGCTCCAAATATCTTTTATTTCCTATTATATAGGAAGTAAAAGTTATCTGATCCCATTTTGACTCTATAAGGTTTGACCATATTTACATGGAGAGGAACACATAACTTGATGCTCTTTTTAAGGTAGGTTTAAATATGCTACATGGACAATGGATCATCAACGAAGAAACAAAGGATTTAGTGTATGATTACTATCATCGACCTTTCCATGATCTTGGACAGGTTGGAATGGACTAAATCTTGGTTTCAAATTTGATCCAATTTTTTAAGAGGGTCGCATGATAGTCAACAAAATTTAAATGAGAAACCTATGTTTATAGGTCTCATAGATATGACGTAGCTTAATGTATTTTCTATGTTTTTATCTAAAGGGTTTGTCCCTTTCTTCTAAGGGATACAACCTTATAAAGTTTTGTATAAGTGGATTGTTGGAATTTATATTATTTGAATAGTAGTGAACTTACGGGTGGCAGGTATGAGTAAAAGATGACAGACAAAGTGATGTATTGACCCTCTTTTTTTATTTGAACTTATTGGAATCCCATATGGATAAGGGTGAAATGCTTGAATGCAAGCATCTACAAAATGTAATCTTGTTTCTTGAAATAAAATTATTTGCAATTTTTTTTCCAATGGGAGAAAAATTAATTTATCGTTGAACTTAAGTATTTAATAATTGATATTTGCATTAATAATTTATTTTGTTAAGTGTTTTTTCCAAGGAAAATTTTATGGGAAACTCAAGCGGTGCTTCCCCACAATCATGGATGGAATCCCTAATAAATCCATTAGTTTAAATTAGCCAAATCAATTTAGCTAACCCCTTAAAGTTATATTAAGCAATTTATTGTTTAACTTAAATAATTAACATTTGAATATTTATATTACCTAATTTATTATATGTATTTATTTATTTAAATTATTTGTTTATTTTTTTTAAATTTTATTTTATTTTTCTTCATTTATTTTATTTTTCTTTATTTATTTTATTTTATTAAATGACTTATAACTTAAATAATGAACAATTTGACATTCATCTTAACTAATTTATAATATCAAGTGATATATCATTTAGCTCAAATAATTGACATTTTGGTATTCACGTCGGTGAAAACTTTCTAGCTCGATGGGTTAGCTCAAGTGGTTGAGTGTCGAAAATTCAAGTCGGAGGTCACAAGGTCAAGTCCCTGGATTGGCTACCTCTATGATGTTATGAACATATTTCTGGATAATCACTATGTATGAGGGTTTTGAAATGTCCAATGTTCCACCTATCATCGAGGACATTTGAAGAAACATTTCAAGTGGACACTCCACCCATCATTAGGAACATTTGAAGCTAACATGTTTGAAACAATTGTTGAGGTTTGTATTTAAAGAAAAAAAAATTAGAATGTGACTATTGAGGAAATGAATTAGGAGAAGTTAGTCGTTGAGATCAATTATTATTAATAAAGAGGTGAAATGAATGTTGATATCAAATAATGTAGTAGAAAGAATATTGAGATTAAAATACTATTAATGACTTTTTGAAATTATTGACGAAATGAATGTTATGAAGAAGGATTAATAATAAAATAATCAAGATTTGTTTGATAATAAATGATAAAATATTGATAATAAAGTGAAATAATCATAGATGTAAGTAGGGTTTAGTAAAGAATATGATCAAAGGGGAACAAATAGAAGGCAAAGACATGATTAGAACAATTGTCAAAGAAAGGAAGTGAAAAATAATAAAGTTATGATTGTAAATTGTTATGATAGAAAAATAAACATATAGAGAAATAAGATTGCTACATAATTGATCAAGTTGTTGAAAAGGGATATTGAGAAGTAAAAGAATTAAAAGGAGAACAAAGATATGTTAATATTAAAGGGGAAAAAAGATTAGGGGGACAATCTTAGATCAATTATTAATCCATGAGATCAAGTCTAGACCTTATACATTTAATTTTAGGTCTATCAAAACCCATGATTTAAAAAAAATAAAAATTAATTAAAGTTAGTAATGAAAAGTGCTAATGCATTAATATCACATGAATACACTATCTCTAATTTATTAGAACTATTGGAAAATTGGTTAGCATATTAATTCGACTCTTGATATCTAAGACAATTCCGGGTAACCTGGATAGAGATCATGCTTAGGGTAGACATATTGTATTATTAAAAAATACCACCAATCTCCAAATTATATATAAAAAATTTCCTTCGACATGCACCTCTTTTGAGTTTTAAAGCATTTTGATTGGCTAATAGTATATGACATGGAATTGGTATTAGGGTTTTGGGGCACATTTTTTAGCTAAATTTCCTCTAACGATCTCTCTCTTTTTCCTAATTATGTTTTTGTTTCAGATCTCCTTGAGGATAGTGATCCTTTGCGGGTTGGGAACTCGGGGTATGTTCTTCCGAAGGGAGAGACGTTGTTGGGTCCTTCTCAGTCTGTAAAGGAAGGGGAGTCCTTAGTCATTGGTTTAGTGAAGGGCTCCAACTCTCTCTTTCTCTGGCCAAGGATCGGTTTCACAAAATCCTCAGTCACTTGCCACCTCTTCAACTTCCTCGGGAAAAGACCCCTAACTTCTAAGGTCTTGTACTATTTAGAGTTTTCCCCACTCAAGGGGTCTAGGTTTTGACAGTCATAAGACTACAGGGCCATCAAAAGTGGGGCATAAATATGCATTGAATCATGCTCAAGAACATACACATTATGAAATTTCATAGGGTCTTCAAAGAATTCTCTCTTGGGTCCCTAGAGAAGGCACAATCCATTCTCTAAGTCAATCATGAAAACTATGTTAATTAATATCATAGCTTGAGGGGGCGGGCAAAAAAATTATCCATGAAATGGTTCATTGAGTTAGATAGGTCGGATGTTGTGTTCATACAAGAAACCGTGGGTCCTAGTGATGTAATAATTGTTGAATTGTTAAAGTTGTTCCCATGGTGGTTCTTTTGTGGTTCATATTCCTTTGGGCTCTCAGGAGGTATTATCATGGGTATCTCTTCCAATTTTTTGCTCATTAATTGTTTTTCAATATTTCCAGGTCTCTATACTGAAATTTATAGCAAGGAGTTTGATTGCTCAATGGATCTATACAACCTGTATGGGCCATATGATGAAAAATAAGATTTTTGGAATTGTGTGTTCTCTCTTGAATGCATAAAATCAAAGAATTTAATATGTGTATGGGATTTCAATTTTACTCTTTGTAGAGATGAAATTTAGGGTAGCTCAGCACCGGAGGAAAGGTTAGCAGACATTTTTAAAAATAAGTTGTATTTGGTTGGCTAGGTCAATGTTGAGCTCATTTAGTTGACCCCAACATGGAGCAATAATCGGGGAGGAGTATTTGGAGTTTCAAAAAGGTTAGATAGATTCTTTGTGCATCATGATATTTTACAAAATTTAGGAATATTTAGATCCTCGATTGGAAAAGTTCATTGTTCTTATCACTTCCTAGTATATATCGAGATCAATAAGTCAATGGGTAAAGTTGGAGCGCATTTTAAGTTCAAATCATCCTGGTTAGAGGAGGAGGACTTATACTCTTTATATATTATTTGTGCATCATGATCTTTTACAAAATTTCAGAATATTTCGATCCTTGATTGGCAAATTCCGGTCTTCTGATCAATTTTTGGTATATATTGAGTTCAATAAGTCAATGGGTAAACTTGGAGCACCTTTTAAGTTCAAACCATCCCAGTTAGAGGAAGAGGACTTCTACTCTTTAATACATGACATTTGGAATCAATTTCAAGTGGAGGATTGGGGTCTCATCTAGTGCACAGTTTGTTGAATCCCTTTGTCTTATCAAAGAAAAAGTGGCCATCTGGGCCAAGTATTGGATGATAATAAATGACAAATTACTCAATGATATCGAAGCGGAGCTTGAATAGAGCTATGAAGTGCATTTAGGGTTCACGCTCTCAAATGAGGAAATGGAAAGGTTCCATGCTCTTGAATCTACGAGGAGGGAGATTCTAAGTGACAATGAGAAAATGTGGTGGTTAAAGATCAAGGATCTTTGGCTTGTCATTGAGGACCAAAATACCAAAAAAAAATCAAATTACGAAACCATCGAAAGAGATTTTTCGATGTAATTTCTCTTGGAGTGAATCATTTTGAGTCTACTTTCAAGGAACCTAAACATGTTAATATGGGTGAAGTGCTTAAGTGAATTCCATATTTTTTGCATCTTGTGGATGATGAAGGGAATCAAGCTTTGTATTGTGAAATCACAAAGTCATAACACTTGGCTACAATTTTTTCATTTAAAAGAGACAAGAGCCTAGGCTGGATGGATGGTGTGTAGAATAATTTGAAGGTATTTTCGACCTTATAGGGGATATTCTCCTACAGGTCATGGAAGAGATCCATCAAACTAGTAAAATTTTGAGAAATGTAAATGCTACATTTATTGTTGTCATTCCTAAAAAGGATTTCCCTAATTCATTCAATTATTTTCAATCAATTTCTCTGTGCAGCTGTCTTTACAAGATCATAGAGAAAATAATAGAAGTAAGGCTCAAATGCATCTTAGAAAACATTATTACTTCAAATCAATTTGGTTTTTTAAAAGGGAAGATCGATTCATGAATCCATTGGCTCAGCTCAAGAGGGAATTCATTCCATTAAAATTCGAAAGGCACCAGTCTCAGTCATCAAAATCGACCTATCCAAAGCTTATGATCTAGTGTCTTGGTTGTATCTCAGATCATTTCTTCTTCACATTGGGTTCGAGCTACCCTTGGTGAAATGGATCATGTGTTATGTAAATTCAGTTTCCTTTGCACTCCTCATAAATGGATCGGGCTCGACATTTTCCAAACTGGCTAGGGGACTGTGATAACATTTCCCTCTCCTGCCTTACCTATTCATGTTGGTTGCAGATGGTATTGGTGGGGAAATCATGGAAGTAAAGCGAAGTAATAAATTCATGGTGTAAAACTAAGAAGGGAGGTGAGTCTTACACTTTTTCTCTTCATTGATGGTGTGTTGATATTTTGTCCCTATGTCAAGGAGGAAGGTAAGGCTTTGAAAGATATATTGGAGCTCTTTTGTAGTGCAATGGGTATGTTAATAAATGTACAAAAGTATGCAATTTATTTTCCCTTGGTAGAGGAAGGAGATGGTCAAGCCATTGCAGACATTTTCAATTACAGATATTATGAGTTGAGTGGCAAGTTAAAGTATATTGGTTTTCTACTTAATCCAAACAACTACAACATCTTAGACTAGAAATGGCTCTTGGCCTAAATTGATAGAAAGGTCAACTTATGGTGTAATCATTAGTTGTCCATGGGTGAAATTTTGATTTTGATTAAATCGGTATTAGAAGTGATTCTAGTGTATTGGAACCTAGTAGCACTCATCCCAAAAGGTATTCTTATCAAAATCAGAAAGTTTTGTTTCAATTATTTGCGGAAGGGTAGTGCAGAGTACTTGGGGTGGAATATTGCAAGCTGGAAGAGTTTTTCCAAGCCCAAGAACCTTGAGGGTTGGGGCTTAAAAGACACTTGGCTCTTTGGGAAGGCCTTGGAAGCCAAATCCTTATGGGTGTTTTTTTGCCAGATACAATCTCTAGAGACGAATTTTTATTGATAATTATATAGGCCCTAGAACCATCTTGGACTGGATAAGAAAAAGGGAAAAAAAGTACTCTTAATTCTTCCAATTAGTCGAGGGCACTCACTCTCTCCTTTCCCATCATTGGAAAAATTTTACCTTGGAAGGTTGGTACAAGTACGTAGGTTCCAGTTGGGAAGGATGCCATTATGGGTTATGGGGACATAATTTTTCTTCATGATGGAATAGTGGCTCAACTTCAGGATTTAGGTCATTGCACTCTCAATAGGATTGGGGATGTGATTCATATGATATTGTGGAAACAATAATAGATTTATGCTGTGAATATTGGTTTGGAGGATATTCGGGATACTCAATGGACACATTTTACCTCTGAGCTACAAAAGGCACATATTCATTTGATCGATCAGGAGGACAAGCTCATTTGATCTTATAACAAAGTTGGGGGTTATTACTTGACAAAGCTTGGTTATTTAGCACACAAGGATATGGGCGATATACAAAATTTATGGTGGTTCAAAAATTTATGGAAGATTAAGGGCCCATTAAATGGCGTTCTTATTTTTTGGCTCATGTTGAAAGGTAAGGCTTTAACGTGGACAAGATGCAACTTAAAAATAATCAGGGCCTAGGGATCTATTATTTGTGTTGGAAATCAAATGAATCCAATACACACATTTTTCTTGAATGTTCTTTCTCACACCAAGTCTGGAAAGAGATAGGAATAAAATTGGCTCTTTCTCAATTGTGGGACAAAGAAACAATTTCTAATTGTTTTCGAGATTTTTCATCAGACCAACTCTAAAAACAATTATGGTTCTTCCCATTCTTGTGGTTTGGGGGTTATGTCTCGCAAGGAATGTAATTATTTTTTAAAGTAAAATTATTTCATCTTTTAAGACTTCTCTCCCATCTGACCTAGACCCCGATTCCATGTTTTACCACATATCCACTCTCTATGATATTCCTAGACAAGCCTATATTTAGGTTACTTCTCCACCCTCATCATACTACTTATTTTCAAACAAGGACATCAGAGAGGTTTTTTGGTTGATGAACATCAGCAAAATAGAAGATGAGGAAGGTTTTCAGGTGAAGTTCTTTAAGCATGGTCTTCATGCTTTGGTTTCTCACTTGGTTGATCTCTTCAACCATGTGGTTCGTAAAGGTTTCCCTTCAGCTTGGTCACACCACATATCCACCCTTTGGTCCACCGTTGAGGAGGCATGACATCAGTCTTCGAAATTATATTGCTTCTTTGTATATGTTCATAAGGCTTTCGGCTTTGTCCCAAGAGAATCCATGTTCTAAAGGCTCAGAGACATTGGCATCTCTCATACCTTATTGGCTTTCATCATGCACCTCTATGAGTTGGCCCTTGGTCATCTCCAAACAGCTCATGGGGTATCAAATTTAATCAAGAGTACCATCGTAGTTAAACAAGGTTTCCCCCTATCCCCCACCTGGTTTGCAATCTACATTGATGAGATAGAGGCATTTCTCCATGAGAATATTCAGGACATTGGTGGGTGTCTCCTCCACCAGATTCTAATATCCATATTTATTTATTTTGATGATATAGTCCTCCTTACCTCATCTATAGCAGGATTACAGAGACACTTATATTCCCTTGCTCTCTTCTACAACCTTAGACAGTTGACGGTCAACTTGGGTAAAACGAAGGTTATGATCTTCAATGGGTAGAATAATTCCATAGACCTTAATTTCTTCTTTGTATGGGAGGAGATTGAGATCATCAGTGCTTACACATACTTGGGAGTACGTATTTCAGGACCTATTTCAATTTTCAACTGACTCTCTGTCCTCGGATTTCTAAGGGGTATCTGTATTTATCCCTTCTCGAGAGACAATGTTTCCACCACCATTTTCGAGACATCTCATCCAATATGTATCTTATGGACTCCCTTATATATCCCATTGTTCTATATGGTTCAAAGATCTAGGGGCCTTCCTTACTGGAGTCTGATTGGGCCTCATTTGAGAGAGTCTATACCCTTTTCCTCTGACGCATCATTGGATTCTAGTAGATAGTTCCTCGTCACATTATCCTGGAAGATTTTGGAGCTGGACCCTTTTGACTTGAGATAGTGTTTGAATTGGTCTATTTCCTACATCACATTTGGGGCTTAGCTTACTTAGCGATAAGGAGAGACTAATACCCATACTTGGATTACTACTCTTATGAGACTATGGCTCTTTCTATCCCATCGGGATGGATCTGAGTTTGGTTTGCAAGGGTTTCAAATATTTAGGGTTAATGAGAATTCAGAGTGATCACCTCCCTCTGTTTCAGTATTCCTTGGATGCACCTGGCCATCTCCTACCAACTAGGAAAGTGTTGAAAAATATCATCAAAGAGAAAATTTATAGGCATTTTATCCAAACCACTTGGGTTAACCCCCTTGACTAGTTACATCCAAATATGGCCTTTTATACTGATAATTTCTTAGATCTTAGGGATGGATTCATCGTTTGACCATAGTATGAATTCTACCACTAGGTACATGCTCTTCACATTCATCTAGTATAATTCAAAGTCGAATCTCATAGAATTTGGGTAGAGATAGACCACCAGATCGACTGACCAGATAGGATCTGTTAGTTATTTCAGTTAAAGAATTTCGAGACTGAGGATCACTTCATATTTTGGTGCCCCATTTATTATGAGATTAGGGGGTAGTTTAATTTCTTATTCAAGGGGGATAAAACTCTCATAGACTTCTTTAGGTATCCAAATAAGAGGTGTTTATCCTTATACATACATGAGGCCCTCTAAATCCAAGCCCGTACTCTTCAGCCTCCTACGAGACCAGACCCCATTCGGTGGATCACCTCCTTCTTCCTAGTGCTACCCTCAGGAAGGGGAACTAAGAGACAAACCAAAACCAGCATAGCCCCAGACTCCAGATGATTTTGTACCTCTGGGACCTTCTTTCATCTCATGATATTGCAGTGACATGGCCATACCAGGTCCCCTACCAGGAGACAGATGAGATACCCCAGACCTCATCGGTGCACTAACTCTACTAGCTAGTAGCACAGCAAATGATCTAGGAACCCAACCGGTCCCCACTAGGGACACCTGACTATACTTAGATTTCTTCATTCAACCTCAAATGGTAAGAGAGATTGATCCATTCCATGAAAAATGTATTTCCTTTCTTCTATTTCTTCTTTCCCTTAGACCTCCTACGATGCACCCCATCATTTGAACAAATATATGAGCTTGAGGCCAAGGGTTTTGCATGACTTGGGGTGGTTCTCACTTTCTACTACTCTACCTTATTGCACTTTACTTTCTTCATATCACCCTTTATAGGAGTCCTTTTGGTACTCCCGCATTGTATTGACATCATTGTACTTAGCAATCCCTTTGACCTACTTGTGTGGTCATTAGTCGAACATTAATAAAATTATCTTATCTAATTATATCCATGCTCTAGAACTGCTCTCTATTTATAAATGTGACCAGGTTCATAGACAACCCAAACGAGTGGAAAATGTAAATATTGATAAGGTGGTTATGTGGGGATTTTTTGATGGGACATGTCAAGGACTTGACAGATCCTACCTATCAGATTCATACTTCATTCAAGGAATGGAAAATATGGGACAAGGGATAATCATCATGGGTGAATTCAATGCAATTCTTACTCTTCTCAAAGAAGCAATGTACAAGGGTGTTCTAGCTCTCCAAGGGCTCTAGGATTTGAAGCTTGTCATTGACTATATGAAGGGGAAGTCTCAAGTATGCAATATGGGGATTCAACCTATTGTTGCTCGTCTCCTTGTTATCTCTTCTATTTTCGACTAGATTGGTTACTCACACATTCCTCAAGAGTTGAACAATGTTATAGATGCACTTTCCAAAAGTGCTCTTCATATAAAGGAAGGTCATTTTATGATAGAGGAGTTCTCTCGGGATCGATTGCTCTCACAACGAGAAAGGTCCCTTTCAGTTTTTTTATGAAGAATGTAGATTTGTTTTTGGATGCTCAGTTTAGTTTTATTAACTATGTTAAGATAAAATATCGACATAATAGAATATTTTGTTGGGTCCTTGAGATTGTTCAGTAAGTCATCCACATGCCTTCCTTTTTTCTGGGTATAGTAGCCCTTAATCTTTTGATGATCTATTGTAAAGTGCATTAGCGCCTAAGGATTGTAACTTCATTTTCTCAATAGAAGCTATTTTTTTTTCTTGGAAAAAAAAAGCATTTTTATAGTTGCAATTAAACAATAAAAGAGAAAACAAAAATAACAATTTTCGTATATTTTAATAACAAAATTAAGAAATCAAATTATATATATATTGGAAAAGAGGAAAATACACATCTAAAAACAAAAAAAACAAAAATTAAATACCATGTTAAAACATTTATAAAACAAAAATATTTTGAACAAAAAAACAACACACCAAAACAATAATAAAATGAAAAAAAAAAATGTCTATTCATAACCATGATTTAAAAATAAAAATAATTTTTTTATTTATAATTAATAATTAATTAATTAATTAAAACAAAAAAAAAAAATACAACAAAATATTAGAAAAAAATTAACATCAAAAAATACAAACAAATAAATCCCCCCCCGGGTCTCCTTCCAAAAAATTGCACCCCACATCCCATCTCCTTTAATTTTCAAACAAGACATGAGGGAGGAGGGGGCGGTAATTTTGGGAATCGCCACCCCTCATCCCAATTCCCTCCCTCCCCTTTCCTCATTCCCACAACTTCCTTGAGCGTCGAGGGGAGGTGAGGGAGAGGACGCCCACCCCCTACCTCCAATCCCCTCAATTCCCTTCTAAGTGGACACCTTGGGCACCAAGGAGAGTGAGGGAGGGACCACCCACTCCCTGCATCCCCTCCCATCAACGCCCTTTGGAGTGGCCACCTTGGACACCAAGGAGGGGGAGCAAGGGGAAACTTTCATAATCATGCACGTCCCCCCTGTAATGTATCTAGAGAGGTAATGGTGGGGAGAAGGGAACATAGTGGTAATAGTGGGGGGCATTCAATGTAAGGTGGACTAGCTCCACTATATTATTAAATAAGGCTCACTATGGTTGTTAGATATATTGGTGTGAACATAATAAATGCTAGATGACTTATTAGAATGTTTCACTTCTAAAAGGTTCATATTCTAGAATGTTCTTAGGTGGTTGGTAGCACTATATAAAGGGGTTCAAGCAATGTAATAAGGATTCAATAAGTATTTTATTTGGAGCATGTATCTCATAGGATTTTTCCCCCTCAAAGAGGCAAGTGAACAGGAGAGGATCCCTTCCATAATAGGATATATTGTATGGTGTTTCCCTACCATAAGGGTTTGATATAATATAGTGGGTTTTTTCTATATTTTTCTTTGATTATTTGTAGTGAATTTATTATCCGGGTATTTGGTACTTAACAATTGGTATCATAGCACTTTCGTCAACCACAAAAGGGGAAATTTGTTTTATTTTTTAGATTTTTTTCAAAGTAGAAAAAAAGGGCCACAACACTTTGAAAAAATACTATAGATTTTTGTGTGGAATTTGTAGAAACTAGTTGTATATCTGAGTTCCTCTTGGAAAAACAACCAATTTCAAAAAATAAATCATAAGAAACGGAGTTCGGGAATTGAAGTTATCATCATTTTAAAACCTGTTATTTTCTAGGGTTTTTCTGTAGATAGCCACACTATTTTGCTAATGTTTGTAGAACCTGGGGTTGAATTTTCCAAAAACAAATTACATATCTGAGTTCCTATTTCAAAAATAGCTCATTTCAAAAAAAAACATCTAAATCGGATCTCTGGAAGTGAAGATATCGTCAATTTAAAATCAACCATTTTCTAGGGTCTCCGTGATTGCGGTGAGACTACATGGCTCATAACTTTTCTCAGGGTGCTCATATTGCTACCAGATCAGTTACATTGAATAGATAATTTTAAAATATTTATTTTGGTATATTATATAAGGTTTTTTTCAATGGATATGTAGTGCACTTCAGCCTCTGCAAAATTTCCAATGTTCATAAAATCTCTCGATGGTATAATAAAGGAACATTTTCATATTTATATTGGCATTCTTAACGAATATGATCTAGAAAGACTTTCTTGGTATGATCTTGAGAATGATTGTGATTCTTGGTACTCTTATATTGCAAAGCAGGAGAAATATAACAAGGAGATCATCATGTATGAATATAATCAAGCAATATATGCTTGGTATGATTTCAAGGATGATTGTGATTATTGGTATATGGATAGTTGTCATTTCTAGGATGACAACCACTTCCATCTTCTATTTGATGAATCTACTCCACCTCATGTAGATCACATCCTAGAGAGTAAACATGAACCTTCTCTGCATATTCTTCTTCAATTGTATTATTCTCTAGTAGTAATGGATGTTTTTTTGGTTGGTTCTACATATTTGGATCCACATGACCAGTGTCAATCCTTGAAGCATCATTTTTAGTTGGTTATTGAGTTTTGTTATCTTCAGTGTGGATTTCACATGAACACTTGGACATGGGACCCAGGTTTACAGTGGCAGTTGGACTACTTCAGCATGGTGGCTCGCATTTCTACATGGGACCCTAGTTCTCCAGCCTACTTCGGCATTATGGTCCACACTTATCCATGAGACCCTAGTATATGGTTTTACACCCTCATAACAAGCGTTGAGGACAACTCTTTAATAAGAGTGATGGAATGTAATGTAGCTAGAGAGGTAATGGGGGGGTTGAAGGGCCCATAGTGACAATAGTGGAAGTCACTTAATGTAAGGTGTACTAGGTCCACTATATTATTAAATAAGGCCAACTATGGTAGTTAGATATATTGGTGTGAACATAATAAATGTAAGAGGACTTATTATAAGGTTCCACTTCTAAAAGGTTCCTCTTCTAGAAATCTCTTAGGTGGCTAGTAGCACTATATAAATGGGTTTAATCAATGTAATGGGGAGTCAAGAAGTATTGTATTTGGAGCGTGTATCTCATAGGAGGTTTCCCCTCGAAGAGGCAAGTGAATAGGAGAGTATCCCTTCTGTAATAGGATCCATTATATGGTTTTTTCCCTACCATAATGGTTTGATATAATAAAGTGGGTTTTTTCTATATTGTTCTCTGAATCTTTGTGGCGAATTTATTATTCAAGTATTGGGTAATTAACACCTCCCCCCCATCTCCTTTGATTTTAGAATTATATGGGGGGGATGATTCTCCTCTCATCTCCATTTATTTTTAGATGAGATGGGGAGGGGGCAAGGGGGCAATTCTGCGAATCACCCCTCCCCTAATTTTTTTGTTATTGTTGTTGTTGCTTTAATCATGGTCATGGATAGAATTTTTTTTTCATTTTATTATTGTAGTTGTTTTTTTTCAAAATATTTATGTTTTATAAATGTTTTAACATTGTAAAAAAAAGTAACTTTTTTGTTTTTGAATTGTATTTTCCTCTTTTCCAAATTTTATTTTTTGTTTTTAATATTTTTTTTAACTTTTTAATTTTGTGCTATTGGTTTTGTTTTAATGGTACAAGTTGTTAGGTATTATGTTTCGAAAAATGTTTCAAAAATGTTGCAATTTTAAGCCCAAAAAAAGGGGTGTTATTGGTAGCACTAATTTTCAATTTGGAGTTTGATTTTAAGTTTTGGTTGCAACAGTGTCAATTATTAAGGCCATGGTTTCAAACAAGTGGTAATTCTAACTTTTGAAAAAAAAAATATTCCTCTGTGTCACCACTTTTTTATTCAAGGGTTGATTTGAAGGTTTTTATTAGCAACGATATGGGTTTTTAAGGCCATGGTTGAAAAAAGTTGTCATTTTAACCCTAAAAAAAGTACTACTAGTAGCACCACTTTTTGAATCAAATGTTGATTTTGGTGTTTTTAATGCAAAAATATGGGTTTTAAGAATCAAAGTTCTCTTTTTGAGGTCACAGTTCTCGATAAGTTACTAAACATGTTCATAATGAAACAAAATGTATAAGGTCCCATCTACACGGCCTAAGATAAAGGTCTTTAGCATAAATCAATTCTCAATAAAACAACTAAACACCTCTTTGAAGGAGAAAGATTTTGGCTCTATACTACAATTTCAGCGATGCAACAATTGATATTTGAAACAAAAAAAAAATACCACCACTTAATACAATGTCAATACAAAGATTCCACAATATACAATTTCCCTCAAACACAGTTGCACATCCCTTTGAGATGGGATGGGTCAATGGAATCTTCATCACCCAAGAAAATCGATTTCTAGTATAGATTACTAAATAAGATGTATCCAGTTATCCCAAACAAAATTCTAGCACTCACAAGCAAATTTGCAATTCTATAATCAATATCGAATGGTCTCAATATTGTTGGGTTGTTATATTCTTTGCAATGAAAGAACAGTCATTTGATTGTCTAGTCGAGGTGGATCGAATAGGTGATAAGTTGATCAACGAGTTAAGTTGAGTTGATGGTTAAGTTGAGGTCGAAGTGATCGATCAAGAAGTCGAATTCTAATTGATTGATGTGAAATTGAAAATTCAGTTGACGAGAGGTCGAGTGGAAACCGACTGAATACCCACTGGAGGTCAACTAGTAGTCAACTGGTAAACTGACTGAAGTCAACTATAACAGACTATAACATAATCCTAAGATTCACAGGATTGCATCCAATCATCTGTGTGGATATGTAACCATGTTTGGGAACCATGATTTATGGTTTTTCATGCTGTAAAGCCTATAAATAAGGTCTATTGTGACACTCTAAAAGATAATATTTGATCAATCTTCATGTTAGCATTTCTCGTTAGATACAATCTGAATTGGTTGCAGGTTTGTTCTTGTGTAAAGCAAGAGAGTATGATGGCAATTGTGTCTTAGGTGTAGACCAAGCTTACTCATGTAAATATTTATTTAATAAATGAATAACACAACAAGAAACCAAGACTCTCAAGGAATGTTGGTTTTCCCAATTGGGTTTCTAGGGTAAAATCTTTGTGCGTTGTATTTGCCATTTATTTTTTTCTTATATATATCTCATATTTCTTGGTTGGTTCAATGTGAGTGTTTATTTCTCTTCAAATATATCCACAATGAGGATGTGGACATGCAAGATATATGCTCCTTGGAAGGCATGCCTTGAAAGACATAAAGCTAAGCAATGTATCACATCTTAAAGGAGAGTCTGTAAGACCACATAGTGTAGAATCAATTTATCTATTGTGTTTCACAATAAAAAAAAAACCACCACATGTTCAATGTCCCATAAAAAGAGAAAGAGGTTCTAAATCACTGATATAAGCGTTTGGGCTTTGAAATATAGATATGCTTACTACATCTCCACAACCAATCCCTCCATATCATCCCATGTGTATAGATTATACATTGTCCAATTCCTCTATCAAAATCAACTTAGTTGATTCTTGAATAACTACATATCTTGAACGAATTATTCCAAACTCTTGTGAAAGATTATTCAAATTCCTACACATTCCAGTTTCATCATTCCACGAGGCCCTCCAAAAAAGGATCCTCTTCTTGGAAAAAAAATATTTTAAGAAGGTATTTAGGAACATGACCTATATAACACTTATGTTCCCTCTGTCCATTGGATGTAGCGTGGGTGGTTGGGAGGAATTATTTTTATCCTACCCACCCATGTTCAAAACCTTGAAGTGACATGGTGTGCCATAAATGGGTCTATAAGATGCTCTTGTTGTTGAGCACTCATTATTCCGAAAAATATCGGATTCCCATGTTCCTTCATGGATTTCAGGGGGTTTCCCCATGGACATAGCGAGCACCGATCTCGGGTGCCATGAACCACGTGAAAAAAAAATTACTTATGTTCCCTACATGTCCAAATAAAATGACAAGATAAACCGAACCAAATTCTAGAGACAAGTGAATGTAAATTTATTCTAAGCTAAATTCTTCAATGCATAAGAGACTCGTCAATTATGAAGTCTTACAAAACAATGAAGATTTCATTGAGGAGGAAATGGCTCTTAAACATGTTTACACATTTCACACTAGAAATCATGTATCGAAGTAAAAGATTCTACAACATGTTTCTAATAAGACATCAAGTAATCCATTCAGTTAATAAAATAACACTCTACAACTTAATATTTGTAATTCCTAATCCAACATTTTGTTTGGAAACAATACAAATAGTCTATTGGAGCCAAGGGGAGCAATCATACACCTCCAAATTTGGACCATGAAAAACCTCCCAAAAGCTTCGCCAATGGACCAAAATGAGAAGTAGAGGGAAACCAAAAGGAAACACAATGTACATGATGAGATTGAAGGATTTTAGTAGGAATTGTAATTTTTCAACGAGATATCCAAGACTGGAACTTTCACTAAATTTTTTCTATACACTACTCTGACATCACTGAAAGAGAAACATTCACTCTATACAAAGCTCCCAAATAGGAGATAACCTTACCATCTCTCACTTTCTTTTTCTTTTTTTTCTATTAATTCAAGGGGATTGTACTCAACACCAATCAACCAAAGATTGGTCTTGGAGTCACTCACTATCACCCCAAATGCAATACAAAACACATACAAACATTCTAAAGTTCCTTGAATTGAATCATGAAAGAGCTAGATGGAGATGAGTATTTCGCAAAGTGATTATCGATCATTTTTCCTCCCCCTAGAGAAACACCTACAATCTTGGTTTGATTCATGACAACATCAACAATATATCCAAAAACATATGAAACAAAAACATAGAGATAAGGTGCAAGAGGGAACCCTTGTCAAATGGATTTATGTAAAGTAATTTTATCCAATAGTAGATCATTCACTGAGGAAAAAGCTAAAGCATTTAAAAAAAGAGGCTCCACAATGGTAACAAAGGACTAACTAAATGTTACATAGGATATACACATGATTTAGGATTAATCTTACCAATCATATGCCTTATTAAAATCAATTTTTAGTTGCAAAGGAGTCTATTGACTAGTTTCCTTGAACCACTCTATATTCTTCCAAACTATGAAAACTATGTTCATAATGTATCTGCACTAGATAAATTATATTTACTCAAGGTGAGCATCATGTATTTTAACCTAGGATCATTATGACAAATACATTAGCTAAAATCCTATATGGCACATTTATCAAGGTGATGAAACACCAAGCATTGATAGTCCCCCTTGGCTAATTTTTTGGAAATAAGATTGTTCAACATTTGATTTTGAGATTTTCCCATTTTCTCTGAATGGAAAACTTCCTTGGCCATTCTACAAAAAATCATGTCCAATCACCTTCCACATATTTTTAAAACACTCATAGGGAAGAGCATCGAGTCTAAGAGATTTTCCATTTTTTCATTTTGTTAAGCACTTCAAATAGATCTTATAAAGTGATTTCAACTCCAAGAAGATATATTTTAATGCTACAAACTCTAGAAGGAAACACCTTTTCAAATACTCCAATGGCCACAAGCATGTTCTTTGAAAGAGAATAATTACCAAAAGAATTAGAAATGGAGACCAAACATTTATCTAATTTCTACAAACATATGTTGAATTTCTACGAAAACTCAAACTAGATTTATGGTCCTCAAGCACAAGATTTCATAATCATTCATATGTTTCAAGAAGTCAAAATCATATTTAGAAGGTTCATCCCCTTCCCCAATCAACTATAGACAAGGCCAAACTTGAGCTTCTCTTGCAAAATATTCTTCCATGCATCTAAGAAAGTGATATTCTTTCATTGTGTCCCCCTAGAATTAAACATTATGTAAGTTTTCCTCTATAGAAGTGTGGATATTATTGAACCTTTATCTTTCCTACCTCTATTTTCTTCTTCTTGATCAAGCTACCATCTTTCCCCATCTGCGCAAAAACTTGACAATTCTTTTTCTTATCAATTCACACTACATGACCCAAGTTCCAAACTTCACAAATCAATAGGGATCAATTCTTAGAGTCAACATGATATATATTGAACTTATGCAACAATATACAGGGAAGGGGCCTCATCCTTGAGTTTCATTACAAAATCAATTGGGTTATGATCAACCTTGTGAACTTGTAGCAAAGATTCCCTAAAAAACATCCACCAACATGTGAAGAGGGGAACCCTTCTTAGGGGATAAATCATATCCAATCTTCACTGACAAGTGATCCAATGTCCATAATCCAAGTGCTTTTGCATCCAATTCACATGGAAAAACTAAAACCTAGATTTGTAGTGAGCCTAAGCATCTTTTCCTTAACCAATAATCATTGAGGCAATGCCACCTTCCATGTTTCCCTCCCATTCAACGATATTAAAATGTCCATGTAAAACCCAATCTACTTTTTCAAGAGAATTAGTAAGTCACTGCCAATGTCAAACTATGGTTTATAGAGTTACATGGAGCATCAAAAGAACATAAACTCGGGGAGAAAAATAAGAATCACTTCTTGGAAACCCCCCAACCCAATAAAAGTCAAGGGATCTCCCAATACACCTCCTTGGTGACCATTTTACCTCATCCACCCTCAAAATAGTGACAAGGAAGTTACACATATGTCACCAAGGAGAGTAGGAGGCCAAAAGATATTTTTCCAAGCACCCACCCAAGTGATCAACGGGAGTAATGGATTGAGGTCTCGAAAAGACTCAAGCAAACTCCAACAAACCTACATTTATTTAAAATGTATTGTTTCTATACATTTTTATGCTCATAGTGTTTTTATTCAAGTCATTCAAGAAACAAACAAACAAACAAAAAACTCAAGGAGAAAAAGAAGAATCGACTTTATTATTCTTGGAAATCCCATGTGCCCCATCAAATCCAAGGGATCTCCCAGTACAAATGACATCATTATAACATTATGTACCACTTCTCTGATTGGATAAAGACACAAATTTTCCTATAATGTCTAACACTTCCAAGAGAAATTGGGCCAATTCCAACAATGTCCAATTGATCTTTGCAAAAATTATGTTGCTAACATCAATTATACAATCTACTACAAAACCACATTATTTTTATAGCAATTGGAATAAAAACTAGCATTGGATTGTTAACTCATAATATTGGGTTGGTAACCTTGTTAGCTCATAAAATTGGGTTGTTAAAAATGAGACACAATCCTACCACAATCTCAAATCCATTTAAAAAGAACAATAAATGAAGCCACTAGCAAGAACACAAATCAAACTCAACATTAGCTCGATGGGCTAGCTACAATGGTTGAGAGCCTTTATCTTTACGTAGAAGACATGTTGGGAAAATTTAGATATGTTGGGCATTGGACAAACAATCTCTCTTAATGTCAACTTAATAGATACTATGAAGTTTTCTTTGTTAAATTACTTTCGACACAAACACATGGGATTTCCATGTGACGAATCCCAGTGTCTTAAGCAATAAATAAATAATATATCTATTTCCAAAGCCTCACTATAACCTAATTCTTGATCAAGAAGTGTTTGTCATGTTAAAAGGGGAGAACTATTTTTTCCATTATGAACTCCAAAGTTGAACAAAACAACACCCTCTTCTTTTCAATCATGATTTCCCAAAGCCTTCAACTTGTTAATCCCTCTAAGGTTATTGTTCATGCCTTTTTCAAACGTAATATAATTATGTGTGAGGTATGAAATTTGCTAGAGTTTAACAACAAATCTTATCCTTGATGCACTCTTGATGTCATATAATTTTGTGGTGTATGTAAGTACTTTGCATCTCAAGTGCTTGTAGTTTTAAAGGAAAATATATTAGGATTATCAATAACAATGTGAAATCCAATAATTATCCACAATGTGAGTGAAGGACCAATGGATTTAAAACCATATCAAACAAGTGAAATCTTATAATTTAGAACATTGATTCAAATGCAAATCCAACCCAAGATGTACTAGAACCAACAATTAACCTTAGATCGAGAAATATAAATAAATATGACTTGTGGTGATAGTGTTGGTCGTGACATTGATGAAATGATCATGCTCTACACCCAACATTGGCTACAAGCAAGCACAAAACACAATTGAAACAATGTCGATAGTGATTCATAGTAAAATGCTCTAGGATGCAACACCAAGTTATTGAACACTTGCACTCTTAATTAAATTCATATTGTCAACAACATAGTTTGGAATGCTTATTAATGGAATCCATAAAACACAATTGAAACACCATTTATAGATCCTAGTAAAATTCCCTATGATGCAAGGTTCACAACGCCCACACTCAGAATTATATACATATTGTCAACTACATAGTTTGGAATGCTTATTAATGGGATCCAAAAAATAAAATTGAAACACCACTAATAGATCCTAGTAAAAATATCTATGATGCAAGTTTCACAACACCCACACTCTCAATTAAATACATATTGTCAACTAAATAGTTTGGAGTGATTATTAATGGGATTCAAAACAACATCTGAAACGAGAATAACAAAAGATGCATTTTTTAAAATGATTAGTTCGAAATCCATAGCTAGGGTTATGCATGGAAACACCACCACCACTGTGACCTTTTCGATGTCATATCAAAGTGACCAGTGTCCCCACAGAAAAAACTTAGGCCCCCTTGAGCAATCCAACCTCCAATGTAGTCCATTATTTTCAGTTCATACTTCGGATACCTCTAATACTCTTTTGTAGGTCCTCCTTGAACTGAATCCATTTCCAATAGATCCCTTTGTGATGAAGAAATATGCACCAACCTGCTTAACACTTGGACACTCAACCCTCTTTGAATCCAACTTATCCAATGCCATGCCTGTTAGAAAAATAGGACCGCAGAGAAATAAAATAAAACAAATGCGGAAACAAAACACAGAAGATACACAATACAAGAGAGGCACAGATTTATGTGGTTCACCCAGTGTGGGCTACGTCCACCAGAGAAATTTCCAGGTCCTTCCTTTATTATTATCCAGCAAATGAAGGGATACAACCTACAGAAAACCCGTTGTAACTTCCTCTTCTTTCTCTCACAGTCTCCTCTCTCAGAATACAATATTCACCATCAATCATAGCCGAAATACATTTCCCTCATAAAAGAGGGTTGTCTTCTAGGGCAAAAAACCCTAACATAATCTCTATCGTTAGATCTGCGACCTTATAATGAACGGTCCAGATTTACAATGAAATTACAATATACATTTACAATGCAATTTTTCCTTCGGGGGCTTCGCCCCCGAACCCCCACTTGCCCCCCTGGACCCCGCAGAGGGGGTACCTGTTATAACCCTAAAATGCACCACACATGCTTACCTGGCATCAAGCCAACTCATGTCTCTTCCTTGCCAAAGCCATGCTGAATAAAACCTTGAAAAAACACTTAAATCAAGCAAACCATGCCCTAACCTCTCACTGGGTGCGTTGGAACGCTTGCTGGCCTTCTACTGCACGCGTTGGAATGCGGGCTAGCCCACTAAAGCCCGCGTTTACCTAACAAAGAAAAAAATCAGGAAAGTTTCCGTCGGGACGAAAAGCTTTGGGTCAGTTAACTGGAACTCCCAGCCATGCATGGTCGAGAGTTCATATAAAACCCTAGCTCCTTCTAGCCTATAAAAGAAGGGGTAGGGGTACTATTCAAAGGAGGAAAAATCATAGCAAAGAAACTCTGCCCAATTGCCGAATCCGTTTTGTCCCAACCCTTTAGCCTTTCCTCAAGCTTTAGGAGAAT
>ML798297.1:114015-126865 GCA_009831015.1 Picea engelmannii | reverse complement strand
TACACCAACCGTCGATAAAAAGGTTAGTTGGTTCTTCCCTTGTTTGCTTGTGAAAAAGGGTTTTAGATTTGGGTAGAAGGTTAAAAGTAAGCTTAAGAAGGGTCATGATCTGCATGCAAGTTTAAAGCCCTAGCTTGCTAGTCTGTAGGGTAGAATACCCCACAACAGAATTGGCGACTCCACTGGGGATATTTTACTCTTAGGGTTTCCGGATTTCATTAAAGGTTTTTGGGTAGTTCAAAGAAGTTCATTTTCTGTTTCTTTGTTTATTTTTTTTTCTGTTAGGTCAAAAGCTAGCAGGGAACCTAGTTATCAATACCAGTTTTCCTTGACTGACGCTTGACATTTATTCTCGGGACACACAGAGGTACCTGCGGCCTGCAGAAGCCCTGCCCGCGGGTGACCCGTGCCCTAACCTTCTATAGCCCGCGTTTGCACGCCTGCTGTAGTGGTTTCAGTAGCGTGTAGAGCCCAGGAAGCTTAAGAGGCAGTCTCCTTTTCCCTGTCAGAAGTTTACCTTCTCAGGGGGGCTTTCTGGATCCTGTCTGGGTCTTGATTGGTTTACTGTATTGCTTTCAGTCTGCCTTATTGTTTTGGTTTTTCTTTGCATTTGTTTTCTTTTTTGCAAATTTTCCTTTTCTGTCGAAGTGGAAGCATCCAAGCCTTTAGGAGACTCTGATTTTCAATACCAGAGGCCTCTTTCAGGTCTGGGCTGCCTGTGTTTGATTTTTTCTCAGATTTTATACCTACCTGCGGGCTGCTTCAGCTTTGAGCGCGGATACCCGCGTGTTGTTATAGCTCAGCACGCGGTTGAACGCGTGCTGTCTTGGTGACAGTGGCGGGCCTGTCTGGTAGCTTTTCATATTAGGTGGGGCAGTCATCCCCTCCTGTGGTGAGAAGAGCTCCTATCAGGGGCAGAGATTCTGGAGCTGCATAGTCAGCAGGTTAGGGCATCTTATCCTTAGCCTGTGTTTGTTAGTTGATGTTTTGATAGAAAAGACAAAAGAGAAAAAATATTTGTTTTATGGTTTTTAGGCAAGTGTTAGAATCGGTACTGTTTTGATTGCTTTGTTGCATTTTTGTGCTCTGATTCTGTTTGTGATCTGCGCTTTAAGCCAGAGTTTTCTTTTTTATTCTCTTGGTTTTGTTCTTGTCAACATTTTTCCTTGTTGTGTTATTTTACAACGAAATAAAAAAACAATTTCTTGTTTCATTTTCTTCTTGATTTGAAGATTGTGTTGTTGCATCAGTAGCTAGGAAAGAAGTCTGTTTTGCATAAGTTTTGGCAGTGCATGTCAAGTATAAGTAGCTCGTAGATCTGAGCGAAAATCCTTCATATTTACTGCATAAAATCTTAGTAATTTGAAAAAGAAAAGAAGTCTTTCATTGAAAAGTTGTTGGTTTTTCATTTTAGTAAAAGTTTTTGTTTCCACGCATTTTTGTGCATTTTGCTTTGAGTCTTTTTACACACCATCAGTTTCACTTTCCCACCTTGTGACTTAAGAAGCCCATTAAAAGCAACGCTAATTAAAATCAAGTAGACTTTGTTGTTTGTAGGGTGCATACACTAGCTCAGGAATAGGGCCTTGGAATAGGTTGGAGAGTAAATTCTCTAAGGCCACCCAAACCAAACATTGGAGTCTGTCAATAGGGAGTGTAGAAGTCCAGTTACGGAAGGTTATTCAAGACCCCCCTCTAACATAGGGGCTAAACACGAGGTCGCGTAAGGAAAGGTAGCGGAGATAACCCCTCCAAAGCTGGACCGAGCGTTGTGGAGAACACATATAGAGGATCTGTTAGGGGATTCCGTCGTTTGCATTTTCCACGGAGCTTCGTGGGTCTCGAATCCGTTCGAGGTCCTCGGTTGTCTTCCGGACCATTTTATCTCGATACCCTTGACAGGTTTCGGGCTTGATACCCTACTCATTGTGGTCTACCCGACTGTCGACTGTACCCGTATGATGATTGTTCACGTGCTGGCAAACTAGTTGCCAATATTTTCTAGGGACATACACGGGTGACTGCGGGGGTATACTGCGGTAACTAGGACGGACATCGGACCAACGCTTTGCAGAGTATACCCAGAGGGTGCTTCCATATTCGAGTTTCACTTGCACCGGTAAGTTGCTCTAGTGTTGGTTGTTGTAACTGTTCTTCCAACTAGTTTAGTGCTTGCTTGATTTATCTTCTAGGGGCTTTCTTTTAGTGCGTGTTACTGTTTGTTCGTGTAGAATACCTTAGCTTGTCGAGAATCTTCTCACACAATGGAGGATTCAGACCTCCGTCGGTCACGAAGGCTTCCGGGCCTACCACTGGTTATACTGGAGCCACCCCCGCCACCATTAAGGTGGAAGTTATACCATCAAGGGTCTTTCGAAGCAACCGGGGCTTTTGATCCCGAACAAACCCTCGAGGAATCGACCGCCAATCTTGGATTGGTTGAAACCTCAAACACTAATACTTGGTCGGACATTATTGTGCCAATTCAATTTTACAAACGCATGTCAGTGCCTAACCCAGTGATGGAACCAAATTCTGTTACTTCATCTGGGAATTCTTCCATTCCCATCACTGTTACTACCACAAGAGAAGCTTCTCCTAACTTACCTTTGTCGGTGGTCCGAGCCACCACGGTCTCGGCCGCAACTACGTCGCACAGTGGACCGACCCCATCCATCACGGTCGCCACACCTCTTTACACACCTAGTGCGACAGGCACTCCGTTTTCATACGGTATGCCTAGTTCAGGTACTAGTCCTGCACTCACTTCATCCACTTTCCAGACTTTGGGTCTGGGGGCAGGGAGCTCTAACGCTCCTCTGCAAGGTCAAATTGGGGGCATTCTTGTCCCTTTCAATGCTTTTCCTTACGCTGGAGGTCATATTCCTCCTTCGTCCCCTTCGCTCGGTGGATCGCATCAGCAGTCCGCCAGGCAGCCTGCACACACAAGTCCTTTTGGAGGCGGGAGTCAAGGAACACCTGCGCAAACTCAGTCGGTAGGTTCATCACCGTTTCTCTGGAACGGGACGTTTGGTAATAACACTTTCGCATCTGCTGCTTTCCCATATGGGGGTACACCTGCTTTTGGACAGTTTACGCCGGCACAGGGTACTATTCCTGCGCTGGGGGCACATATACCAGGACCTTGGAACTCAGCACAAGGATCTGTTCCATCCTCTGGAATGTCATTATGGGGTAACTCTTTCCACAGCTAGTGGAACCTCGGACAGACTTCTATGCCTCTTCCATCAAGACCGGCATGGGGTAATCCGTCCCAAAGTCCATCAAACACGATGAATGCCCAACATCCTATGTCCTTTATGGGGAATCAGCAAATGATGTCTCCTCAAATGCAAAACCCTTACGCTAGTCAGGGCCACGGTTTCTACCAGAACCCAGGCCAGCAGCCAAACTTTTCTTGGCAACCTGGTGCCAGTCCAACTCCAAGACCCTCTTATCCCAGCTATCAGCAACAACCTAAACTCCCTTTCTTGGCGACGTTACACTTGTCAGATTTAACACGGTTGTTGAATGATCCTATCTGTCACGATCTGCGTTTGCCTCCTATGCCAACGAAGTTGCCTTCGGACATCCCAAAGTTTGAGGCCAAGCCTAACGAAGATCCAGGTGATCACGTGACTACTTTCCACTTATGGTGTTCATCTAACTCACTGAAATATGACTCCGTCCAGTTGCGATGGGAGTGCCGCGAAATGGTACATAGAACTTGATCGTTCACGATATTCTTCTTTTGGCAAACTGGCAATGGCCTTCCTCAACCATTTCCAATTACCTGTGAGATACGATGCCGGCACAGAGTTTCTAGCCAATTTCGAACAAACGTCATCGGACCATATCTCGGACCATATTCGAGAGTGGCGACGCCGAAAGAGTCTTATTAAGGTACCCGTCCCACCACAATTCCTGCTTGAGTGGTTCCTTAAGTCTTTAGTTCCGCAGTTATCCAAAGACATCGCAACTTCAGGGGTTTTCTCTGAGGAAGATGCCATCATGAGGGATCAACAGTTTGAGCTTATCTATTCTCAGTATGGTCTATTGTACACCATCCTGCCAGATGCACCACGATCGATTTTGGACAAAACCAGACAGAGGGCCGAACCACATGCCGATGGTATAGTTGGTTCGGCACAAACCAAGCCCGTTGACCAACTGACAAAATAATTGCATCAGTTATCTATACAACACTCAGCAGCCAGCCAGACTACTGCTTTGGCTGCTCCTCCTACTCAAACATCGGAAGTACACTCTGTACAGACGACTAACCCAAAGGCCAACCAACAACCCGAGGGGAAGAAAAAAAAATGCAAGAAGAGTAAGGGGGATAAAAAACCAAATGATAACACTGGCGAGGGCACCACAGAAAGGAATAAGGCGAGGTATCCATGCAACTTGTGTGCGGAAGATCACCCAACCCATCTATGCCCTCGACTTGCAGAGGCCCAAAAGTTTGTCATGCAGCAACAGCAAGCTGTGTTGACTAATCCCTTTCATCATGGGAAAAATTTAACTCAAGCCTCTGTAAGTACCGAGGGGGGCAGTCATGAAAACTTCCCTCCCCCAAACAATTCATCTTCCGTGAATGTATATATGGTGAAAAGTGACGCTTTCATTACGACTAGAGCTCACGACTATAGCAAATCAAGCGCCTCTGAGAAGGGCAAAGAAGCCAAGATCCCATCTCTTCCTCTACAGATCGAGAAGACGCTGGGTGAGACAATGACACGTATCCCAAAAGGTGCGTTTAAGCAAGCTTCTCATAATCCAAACACAAGGGCTGCCCAGAACTACTCTGTGGTGGAAGATTTATCACAAACCCCTTGTGCTATGTCTGCTTTGGAGGTCCTTCAAAGTTGCCCTGCTCAGAGAAAAGCCTTGTTGACTGCTTTAGGATCTACTGAGACCTGTAACCCGGGAACCATTATGTTAGATACGACTGACTTAAAACCTCGTTTGCCTTACCATGTCGTGTTTCAGATAGTAGTGGCTCATCCCACGAAAACTTTTACACGGAATATCTTCCGCACGGTGGTAGACGAGGGCGCTTCGACTTGTGTTATGTCGTTAGCATGCTGGAAAGCCATCGGTCAACCTGAGTTGTCTCCGTCACCTACTCTCCTCACTTCGTTCGATGGTCATTCTTTCCGACCGCATGGCATTATTCCTTCTTTCCCAGTACAGTTAGGAGGGAAGATCGTGTGCATCGAAGTAGAGGTAGTTGATGCCCCCATCGACTACAATCTATTGTTAGGTCGTAGTTGGACTTATGCAATGCAGGCGATAGTCGCTACATTTTTCCGAGTCCTATTGTTTCCACATGAAGGTCAGATAGTGACTATTGATCAGTTGTCCTTCTCTCGACCTGACCCAGCCTTGGGGGCATCTACGGTTCCCATGGTAGATAATCCTCAAGCCGGTGTCGTCAATGTAGGAGTTGGTTTATTCCCATCTTTGATGGGTACCTTCGACTACCCACCTCCTCAAGGCGATGTCAAGTTTATATCGACTCACCACAAGGCTGATATTTTCCATGTTTCGTCGTTTCGCACGACGTACTTTCAGGATCTGTGGATTCTTCCTTCCCCATCAGCCATGATGGATGAGACAGGGCAAGCTGGCATGGCCACGCCCTTGTCGCCCGCTGAAGTAGCATACTCTCTGGTCCAGCAAACTTTAGCTACTCCTGATCTGATTCCCGCACAAGAGTTGGATCCACTCCTCGAGCCTATCTGGGCTCAGGATTCTCTTACTGATATCGATTCGTTAGATTTAGTCTTGCCTTCCGATGAAGCTATAATCGAAGCAATGACTGGTCCGGACAAACCCTGGGACAATCTTCATCACATATCATATTTCCTCCCAGAGTTACACTGAATCACGGCAGGAGAATTCACTATCACCATGACGGGAGATCAGCCTTGTCCCATCAACCTCTTGGCTACACAAGATATTTATGCTGAGGGAAATATGGCGACTATCGCTGAAACGATACCTATCAATATCTCCCGAAACCCCGGTGTCGTGGAGAATGTCTTCGTCGAAGAGGATTGCTCCCCCCAAGAGATTCAGATTTACACGGATCTTTTCAAAGAATTCTGTGACGTTTTTGCTTGGTCTTACGAGGAATTGCCAGGCATCGATCCGAAAATAGTTGAACACGAAATCACTACGTATCCTGATACTAAGCCTGTTCGACAGAAACTTCGTCCAGTTAATCCTAGGAAAGCAGCAGCTATCAAAGCTGAGGTTGAGAAATTGCTTAAGGAAGGGTTCATATACCCTATTCACTTGACTCAATGGGTGTCAAATCCCATGCCAGTCGATAAAAAACAAGGCACGATTCGTGTCTGTACCGATTTCTGTGATTTGAACAAGGCATGTCCAAAAGACAACTACCCAACCCCATTCATCGACCAGATCATTGATGAGTGCGCCGTTTGCGAAGCCTTTTCATTCATGGATGGTTTTTCGGGCTATAACCAAATCCAAATCAAACCTGAGGACCAACACAAAATGGCATTCATTTGTCCGTGGGGTACGTTCGCCTATCGAAAAATGCCTTTTGGTCTCAAGAACACTGGAGCCACTTTCCAGCGGGCCATGTCTTTTGCGTTTCATGACCTCAAACATATAGTCGAGGCCTATATAGATGATTTAGCATCACGCTCTCATAAGCGAAAGGATCATCCTATGCACCTCCGACTAATCTTTGAACGCTGTCGCTACTTCTGGATTCGCTTGAATCCCAACAAGTGAAGCTTTTGCGTCACGTCAGGATGTTTGTTAGGTTTCATAGTGTCAACCACAGGGATCATGGTGGATCCTCTCAAGGTGGAGGTGATAATCCAGTTGCCCCCCCCACGCACAATTTTACAACTTCAAAGTCTTCAAGGCAAAGCGAACTTCTTACGACGCTTCATCGCCAACTATGTCGAGATCACCAAGGGATTCATGTGTTTACTGAAGAAAGACATTCCTTTTTCTCTGGGACGAAGTTGCGCAGCGTTCTTTCGACGCATTGAAACACACCCTTACAACCGCACCTCTGCTACGGCCACTGAATTATAACAAGGATTTCCTATTATATCTGGCTGCCGCAGAGTCAACCATAGGCATGGTTTTAGTTCAGGAAGATGATTCGTTTTCTGAATACATGATCTATTACCTGAGAGGAGGCCTCGTAGGACCAGAACTTAATTATACCCATCTCAAAAAACTTGCATTGGCAGCAGTTCACGTTGTTCAACAGTTCCGTCACTATGTTTTGTTTTGTAAGACCACTGTCGTTGTCGTCGTAAATCCATTCCAGTACATGTTGACACGATGAGTCATCGGCGGAAAAATCAGTATATGGATGGTGATCCTCCAAGAATTTGACTTAGACTTCATTTCAGTCAAGTCCAAAAAGTCGTTGGTCTTCGCAGAACTTATCTCGAAACTTCCGGTTGAGTCAGGTGACGTTGTGCTTGAGGAATCGCCTATCCGGGGGGATATGTTTTTGATCGAATTGTCTGACCCCTGGTATGGAGATATACTGATCTATCTCTAGAATTTGAAGTGTCCTACCTCTGCTTCTCGTGATGAGCGTCGGCGGATCCGCCATCAGGCCAATAACTATCTTATACTCAATGATACTTTGTATCGGAGAGGTGTATATTGTATCTTGCGTCGATGTCTCACTCATGAGGAGGCCGTCATAGTGCTCAATGATTTTCATATAGGAGCTTGTGGCGGCCACTTGTCCGGGTTGGCAACATCCCAAAAGATCTTACGAGCAGGTTACTTCTAGCCCATGCTTATCAAATATTGTATTGAGTCGGTCAAGAAGTGCCATCCGTGCCAAATCTTCTCACGGAAGATGAGGGCACATCCAGCTCCGATGTTTCCTGTTATCACCGTCGGTCCCTTCACCAAGTGGGGGATTGATTACACTACATTCAACCCCCCATCATCAAGGGGGTACCGCTATATCATTGTGGCTATCGACTACTTCACTAAGTGGGTCGAAGCCATGCCGACGTTCAAAGATGATGGAGAGACTGCAGCTCTCTTCTTATTTAACCAGATTATAGCACGGTTTGGCGTCCTGAGAGAGATTGTCACTGACCATGGCAGTCACTTTCAGAATCAAATGATGATCGAGTTAACGTCAAACCTTGGGTTACGGCAAGACACGCATCACCTTACTATCCCCAAGCCAATGGGAAAGTGGAAGCTGTTAACAAAACGCTTAAGACAATGCTACACCGAACCATCAACTCAGCCAAGTCAAATTGGCATTTGATGTTATACTCGGCATTATGGGCTTAAAGAACATCAGTTAAGACTACAACCAGTTTCTCACCTTTCCAACTCGTTTATGGGCTGGAGGCAGTCTTGCCCATTGAATGTCAAATTCCATCTCTACAGTTGGCAATACAGTTATTGCCAGACACTTCTCTGCTTGAAGAACGGTTAGTACACCTAGAGCAGCTTGATGAACAGTGTCGTGATGCGGCACTGGCCAACAAGGCTCATAAACATAAGGTTAAGTTTCAATATGATAGTTTTGTTCGTCCTTGGGTTTTCTCTGAGGGTGACCTTGTCCTGGTATACGACCAA
This sequence comes from Picea engelmannii, assembly GCA_009831015.1. NCBI lineage: Eukaryota > Viridiplantae > Streptophyta > Pinopsida > Pinales > Pinaceae > Picea > Picea engelmannii. Next base: position 118,246 of record ML798297.1, on the reverse strand, counting down.
GATAAGGACCCCCTGGGGGCAGGAAAGTTTAAACCCATGTGGTTCGGACCCTTCATTGTTAAGGAGGTGTTAAAAAAGGGTGCTTATCATCTGGTCAATTTTGAAGGGAATGCTTTGGCGGAACCTAGAAATGGGCTCTAACTCAAGAAGTACTACTCATAGGGTCACTGTGGGTAACTTTTTGTAGCATATGTATAGTCTTTGTGCTATTACTTTCTTTCGTTTCTTTTGAAAAACGTGTCATGGATGTGTCATTAATGTTATCTTTTGTCACTATGGCAGATGTCAAGTGATTCCGAGGTGTTCATTGGGTATGCGGATGGTGCTAGTCGACACACGCAGAGGCTTACCTCAATAGCTTGGGTAATCTTTACACTACAGGGTCAGTTGTTATCTTTCGGAGGGATATGCTTAGGTGACACCACAAACAATGTTTCCGAGTATAGCGCAGTTATTGAGTTGCTTCATGATGCTTTGTCATTGGGTATCTCTCGTCTCTAGGTCTATCTAGATGCTCAACTAGTTGTGTCGCAGCTAAACAGAATATACCGTGTGCACGATCCTACTCTACACCGAAGATTCCTTAGGGTACGTCTCTTGGAACGCAACTTTGATTATATTGCATATTTTCATGTTCCTAGAAGTCTAAATCAAATCACAGATACCCTAGCTAATAACATTTTAGATTGGCATCTTGCTCACACATAAAAAGATCATGATCATACACATGTAAAAAATATTTTTGCACACATAATCCATAAAGACACACAAAAGAAATAAAAATCATATATAAACATGATAACATCCTCAGAGTACATCGATGGGCGCAAGCGCCTCAAAAAGTGGGAACCATAATGTGTCATCGGGGCTTATGCCCTCAAAAAATATATACAATAAGGTGCTCATGGCACATAAAACTTTACAAGTCGGCTCAGGGCCTGTGGGCCCTGTTATAATCATATACAGCCCAACCCAAACGCCTAAACAATTAGACCCATGTCCGAGGTAACCCCACCATATGAGTCTGCATGGAGGGCGACAAGTCCTCTATCTCTATCATGGGCACTGTGCGGGTGAGCTCAGTGAAGTTCCACTCAATCCGTCCAAGGGCCCTCTCAGCCTCTCCTGCTAGAAGGTTCTCGGCTGCTGTTGCTCCCCTGGCGGCGGCAGCTGCGGTCTCTAGCCGTGGACGGCGCCTGTTCTGTGCAAAATTGGTCAGCCGCACGGGTCCCACATCTACAAGCAACACAAATTTCACCCATCAGAAACTCTGTTATCCAAAAACATGATATATATCTAAAAAAGACATAAAAATTACATATGCAAACAAAAAAAACAGTACAGGTGGAGACTTACCTATCTCCCCTCGCTCCTCACCAGGAGGCACTGGTATCGCTGGATCTCTGGAGAAGTCGATCCCCGCGTATGGGTAGTCCTCGATGGCGGGGATCTGCCGTGACAACCAAGCAAAGAAGTCATCATTGAAGGCCTCTGTGGTCCTCCCACCACCCTGTCGCGGCAGCAATGCTGCCCATCTGCATACTACAGAGAAAGTCGCCAGATGTCCTCGTACTGTCAGCCGAGGACTGAAACATGGAACTCTCTCAAAAAAGAACGAACATAGCATAGTCCCGAACCCGAAGTTCATGTGTGTCTGTTGTCGGCACTCTGTTAGTTGCCTCTTCATACTCTCTAACAGTGTGGTACTCCAGTCAAAAATTTGTGCATTCATGCACTGAATGGCACAGTTCATCTGTGCGTGCAACGCCTGATGTACGGCGGCAGAGCCGGTGATTCACCCAATGAGCGATAAAATCGTCTGCAGGGTGAGGCTGGTGATCCTACCAACGGGCACCGAAGACGGTCTCGGATCAGTCCCAGCCTCGCAGTACTCTGCTATCAACTCCAAGACTTTGCTCGGCCCCGCAGGAAAGGTCTGCAAGTTAACAGGTTCCCCTCTCCTCGAGAGGCCCATCAAAAAATAGATGTCCTCGGTGGTGGGCACCGAGGATTGCCCCTCGATCATAAAAGCCTCAGCATCTGGGTGCCAGTAGTCAACCAAGGCATTCAGCAGCCTGGGTTGAGCGCGCATGAATGGAAATAGGAAAAACTTCACCAAACCACACTGTGACAGCACGGCCATCACATTTGGATCTGCAGCCACTACCTCATTGGCAGCCTCATGCTCCCTCTCTCTCCAATGCACATACATCCTACAAAATCACAAATCAAAAGGAGAAGATTAGATCTTGCAAGGCATTTTTTTTTGTTGCGCAGGGGGTAACCCGCGGGTTGTCGAGGCGACACTCACGGGTACCCACGCGCAGTCTTGACTCTGCACGCAGGTACCCGCGGGCTACTAGGGTTGACCCCTTAAAGGGCAACAGCCACCCCCCAAACACACTCAACAACATCATTTAAAGTATTGAAATGCAAGATGGGGGAGTTTGTACTTACTTGGTCCGAGCAGAAGTCTGTTTGGTCCATTGTAGCTCCCGGAATCACAATCTCTGGAAAAGGGGGTCTTTTGGCTCCAGAGTCAATTTTCAAATCAGCAATGGTGATAATGAGCTGCCAGCTTCTATTTATAGACTTTTTGGCCTCTTTTTGTCACCCTTTTAGCCCCTTTTATCAGTTTCTTTATACCAAAAACGATTTTGGGTGGTTCCGGAGTTATATGGAAGGGATTTGATCAGGTATTGGGACATTGTTCATTGAGTTTTAGAAAATAAAAATAAAAAAATATACACATAAGGGCGGTCCATAAAAAAAAATTCAAAAATCAACCTGAGCATATAGGGTAGGATTTCATCCCCACTGTTGCATCTCGTTGCCTTTTGTTTTTACAATATAGGATCGACCCCATCCGGTTGTGACACGGAACCGTCATTTCTGCTCTAGAAGTATTGCAACTGGGTGGTAGAGCTTACCAAAACATGGATGCCCTAGGTAGTTCTTGGTTGCATTATGGTGTCCATGTCATTTCTGACAACATAGTAGGCTCGGGAGTCCGTATAGTCTTTCCTGAATATGAGTTTGAGCCTCATTTTGCATGGGTCTTTTTCACTCTTTGTCTTACCCTCCGGACTCCCAAAACATCATGGGTCTCCTTTTAATCCCTTTTCAGACCCTTTAAACATGAAAAGATTGTCGAGCGATCTTGTGACCCTTCACGCTCGTTAAACCGAAATTTGAAGTCACATTTGTCCGACGGTATTTTACCCCTTTTTCGGTCCGGACGGTCAACTGTACAAATAAAGGAACACTATATCGAATTCCGATTCTTTAGAAGAGTATCCTCAGGTATAATTTTATTCCTTTTTCGGGCCTGAGGGACTAAATCTACGAAAAAAAAACCCCCCCGGAGTCCATAGTTAAGCTCTTTTCAGACTCCCTAAAATTGAAAAGATTGTCGAGTGACCTTATTCTTTCACACTTATTAAACGATCCAGAAGAACATTCCTGACGGAGTCCATAGTTAAGCTTTTTTCAGACTCCTTAAAATTGAAAAAATAGCCGAGTGATCTTGTCCTTGTCACACTCGTTAAAATGGTTTTGAATTGACGTCTCGTCGGTGCTAGTTTACCCCTTTTTCGAACCAACTAGACTATTGACGAAAATGGTACCCCAATGGAGTTTCCTTTTATGTTTTTTCAGACTCTCTAAACATGAAAAATCACCGAGCTTCCCTTCTCTGGGCTCGTTAAACTTACATCGAAGGACGTTACCATTGTGTGTTCTATCAACCGCACTTGCATCCTTTACCCATCAGCTTAGTAACAGTTTGCTTTTGCGTCTTAACACCTTTTGCCACTGGAGGATTTTTCCCGAGTATCATTTCCTAGAACATCGGTCTTGTTCTTGTGCCTTGAGCTTGTATGTTTTCTATGCTCGTTCCTCCACTGTAACGTAATATGCCTTTATTCTTTTTTCAAAATATTCAAAAAAAACAAAAAAATCAAATATACCCCAAAAAGAGGATGGGAAAAGTATTTTCTTTATTGGCAGCATTATGAGTCGCCCTTGGATAAAGCACATATGTCTGTTTGATTCATCAGACTTTGGGATGTAGTACGACCTTAGGAAGTTTTGCTCGCTATATTGAGTTGTGTCCTCCACCGTTTGGTTACTCTTCCAAACATATGGAGAGTTTGCGTTGCCTCCTGCTTCGTAGACTTATGATTAATAGATATGTTGCCTGAGTCTTATCACTTGTCGTGCTATTGTCCAA
>ML798297.1:40053-101375 GCA_009831015.1 Picea engelmannii | reverse complement strand
TATGTCAGCTTTATTCCATTAGTTGTAATTATACCTCCTAGTCTCCTATATATACCAAGGAGACATTTTCATTTGGAATCATCTTGGAATTGTACATTTATGTGGGCATAAGGAGGTTTCCCCCTCGAATAGGCTTATTATCTAAATTTCTCTCTTTTTCAAGGCGTTGAGTACTTATTATGAGGTTTTTCTATGCTATATTGATATTTGGTTCTTAACAGACCATGTTACCTCATCCACCCTAAAAAAAAGTGACAAGGATGTTACACTGATGTGGCCAAGGAATAGGAGACCAAAAGATATTTTTCCAAGAAAACCATACCAAGTGATCAACATGAATGGATTGAGGTCTCTAAAAAGACTCAAGAAAACTCAACATAACTACATTTTTTAAAAATGTTGCGTATTTACATTTCTATGCTCATAGTGTTTTTATCCAAGTCACTCAAGAAACAAAAAATACTCAAGGAGAAAAAGAAGAATCAACTTGATTCTTATTGGAAATCCCTCGTGCCCCATAAAAGCCAAGGGATCTCCCAATACAAATGAAATCATTATGACATTATGTACCACTTCTTTGATTGGATAGAGAAATAAATTTTCTTATAATGGATAACACTTCCAAGAGGAATTGGGCCACTTTGAAAAACTCCAAATTGATCTTTGGGAAAATTATGTTGCTAACAACAATTATCCAATCTACTACAAAACCTTGTTACTTTTTATAGCAATTGGACTAAGAACTAGCATTGGGTTGTTAGCTCATACTATTAGGTTGGAAACATTGTTGGATCATAAAATTGGGTTGTTAACAATGACACACAAGCCTACCAAAAACTCAAATCCATTTAAAAAGTAAAAGAAATGAAGCCACTAGCAATAACACAAATGAAACTCAGCATTAGCTTGATGTACTAGATTCATTCGTTGAAATCCTTGAGCTTTAGTTGGAGATCTCTGGGTCAATTCCCAAAGTTGGTTACCTTTATTGTGTGACTCACTCAATGTCCCTACCAAGTCTAGGACCATAAACAACTTCAACAAGTTTACAAAGGAGTGGCAGCAATGCTAGGAATACCGTTCTTATTATCCTTAAGAGGGGGGTATCCATCTAAATATCCATCACTATGGAGTGACAAGTACCAAGTTCCTTCCCACTATTGTATTTTATGTTATAAGAATTAGGTTTGGTTACTTCTCGAACAATCGATATAAGAACTAGGTTTGGTTACTTCTTGAACAATCAATATAAGAACTAGGTTTAGTTACTTCTCGAACAATAGTTATAGGGAAACTCCACATATGTTAGGCATCAAACAAACAGCATCTCTTAATGTTAACTTAATAGAGTACAATAAAAAAAATTGTTAAATCACTTTCTACACAGGCCCATGAGCTTGTCATGTGCATCGGGAAAATTCCAGTGTCTTAAGCAATAAATAAACAATATCTCTAATTCTATTGACTTAAATGAATATGATGGCCTTTTACTTAATCACTGTATACACAAACCCATGGGATTTACATGTAGGTGGAGCTATTCAAATCACAAGTCAATACCTTCGCAAGTCTCTCTATCGAGCTTTCCATGTAGGTGGAGGTATTTAAATCACAAATTAACACCTTCCCAAATGTATGTTTCATTCATTTGACATAATATTGTTATGTCTCACATATTGATGAACTCCATCTAGAGTGGAAATCAAACTTGTTCAAGTTTCACTAGTTCAAAGTCATCTCAATTTGATTGCACATAACAAATGGACCCAAGTATGTTCCATGTAACCTATGTCAATACTTTGTGAGCAACTTGTTCTAAGCAAAAAAAAATGAGATATCGATAGCCTAAACCTAAATATGAATTAATGAAAATATCATTTTTTGACCTCCAATGTTGATCACAACACTTTGCTCAATTGGCATCTTACAAAGAAAATAAAGAATAACACCCATTTTTCCACAAACCATGACAATAGAAAAATATTTAAAACAAATGATTTATTCAACAAACTATGATTTTCCTCCATATTTACGGAAGGTCATTCGACAAAGTCTAATCTTCCAACATCTCTACATAAATGGAGTATGAACAATCCAAAGCCTCACTATAACCCAATTCTCGATCAAGAAGTGATTGTCACACTAAAAGGGAAGAAAAAAATTTCCATTATGATCTCCATAGTTGAACAAAACAACACCCTCTTCTTGTCAATCATGATTTCCCAAGGCCTTCAACTTGTTAATCCATCTAAGTTTAGGACATGACGTTTTGAAATCACAAAATACAATTGAAACACTATCGATAGTGATTCATAGTAAAACGCTCTAAAATTCAACACCAAGTTGTTCAACGCCCACACTCGAATTAAATTCATATTGTCAACAACATAGTTTGGAATGCTTGTGAATGGAATTCAAAAAAAAACAATTGAGACACCATTAATAGATCCTAGTAAAAATCTCTATGATGAAATGCCAAGTTGTATAACACTCACACTTTGAATTAAATACATATTTTCAACTACATAATTTTGAATCCTTATTAATGGGATTCAAAACACCATCTTAAACAAGAATAACAAAATATGACTTGTTGAAAATGATGAGTTTTGAGTCTACATGCAGCTAGGGTTCACTATGGCAATGCCACCATCGTTATGGCCTATTCGATGTCATCTTAGAGGGACATTTGTCCCCACACAAGAAACCAAGGCTCCCTTGAGGGATCCAACCTTCAATGCAGTCCACTCTTTTCACTTTCGAGACCTCAAATACCCCCCATAGGTCGTCCTTGAAGTGGATCCCTTTGTGATGAATAAATATGCACCAACCTCCTCAATGCTTGGACTCTCAATCCTCTTTGTATCAAAACCATCCAATTCCATGCCTTCCCTACAAATGATATGGGGATCTCATTTAAAGATGCTCTAGTCAAAGAAAGTTCGCAAGGGTTTCAATTGCTAGTTCCAAATCCCTACAAGTTCAAATGGTGATGAAAACCCCACTCTTCCCATCCCAATGATTGTCAATGCAGTGGTACAATCGAATTTCTTCAAGGAAAATGGGATTGTTTGCAAATTCAATGGCCTCTTTCTCAAACTAGCAAAACTACACAAATGGATGACAACTTTAAAATCGAAAATAAATCGAGAAGCAAGAGATCTTATCCCCAATTCCAACATTTGGTTGTGGGGAAAAGCAAGACTATGCATGAAGACACGATCCAACAATAATCTCACTCATATACTTTTTATCAAACAAAAAACTCACTCTTCTACTCCAATATGGATAAAGATACCCAACCTTCCCTTACAATTATGGGGATTTGACTCACTACAAGGGATCAAAAACACCTTGGAAAAACTCCACTTTATGGATGTAGAAATACAAAGGCATCATATTACTACACATCCCTCATTTGTATGGACATGGATTTCAACAAAGACTTCCCAAGAAATACCAAGCTTGTAGAAAAACACAACCCTCAACTATGAGCAAATTTCCTTCTAGTATAAGACATGAACACAACCTCGCAACTATGAGCAGGTTGCCTTCCAATGTAAGACTTGTTTCAATGCAGGGCACACTACATCCCACTACCTCAAAAATAGAAAATCAAGACTCCCTAAAAAATCTAGGAGAAAATCCACATGGTGGGTTGGGTTTAGGGTTTCAAAGGAGCACCACCTAATAAAGGAAGAACCCATAAAAGAACTCCTCCAAATTTAGCTTGGAAATAAAAACACTTGGCTACATACCTAGTGGACACTACAATGGCACCACAAGGAGGAGAAAAGACACTAAGCACACCACCTCCACAAGAGAGATAATAGGAGACACTACAATGGTGTTGGGCCTCAGAAATGTCGTATTTTCATCCACCTTTTCCTTCATTATTCATTACATTCCATCATCCCATTAACCTTTTATTATACCATTTCCATACATACATTTGGGTTTCACCTTATTATTTTCCACTTTATTCATTTTAGTATTATAAGTGAATTTGTGATTAAATATTATAAATTAACATATTTTCATTATATATCAAGGTTGTGTTAGTTTGATGATGTGTGCAGGCATATTTGAAGATTTCAACAAAGTCAAAATTCACCACCTATCCTCAAATTCGAATTACATCTTCAAACTTGAAGATTTGAAAGAGAGAAGATCATGGAAGATTTGGTTGGCATATCTTATCTAAGATATGTGAGATATGTGTGAAGGATTTGAATGGATCATATCTTGTAATAATGGGAAAGTAGTTGAGAGTGGTTGAGAGAATAGTGGATCTGTCATTATGACACTCATGTATATAAGAGAGTGTTATCTCTTCATGAGAGGAGGCATGTAATCCATAATTTAGTCTTGTGATTAGGAGAAGGGGATTCTTAGCTTTGATTCTTTCATTGTTATTCTTTCATGCTTTGTCATTTGATTCTTGTAATATAATTGGAGATTGATTTATTTTGTGAGCTCACATATGTCTTTTGTCATTCAACTCTTCACATGTTGTATTTATTTCCTAAATTAATTTACTTCTTTCCTAGTTAGTATTTCAATGCTTTCCTAGATTAATATCATTTCAGCAATTTATATTAGATTACTTCTACTTCAGTTCTGCATATATAGTGTGTGTGCTTCGTAAGCCTACGAACCTCGGATTGACAAATTAAATAGTTGGGCAAGTACTACAACGGAATTAAACGACAATATTTCCACCTAACATTTTGGCATTGTTGTTAGGGAAGCACGATGGATTGAAGTTTAGTTTGAATTTTCATGCAAGTTTGATTAGTCATACTCCTAACTCTAAGGTGACATATGAGTAAGGGCATGTAGGGAGTGTTTCAATTTCAATTTTTGCAAATGTGAAGAGGTTTTCATGTGTTTCAGCAAGTGTGATTTTCAAATTTTTTTTTTTTTTGGGTGTTGTAAGAACCCCTTTTGCAATATGATTTAACCATGAGTGTCAGCTTGGAATAACTCGCTCAAATCCTGGCGAAAGCGAGGATTTCTTCTTCTCAAGAAGAGGAGATCTTGACAGCAGCCCAGAGCTTAAATACTCCTCCAGAAACGAACGAGGACTCAACATTTGAGGAACTTGAGGAGGACAATGAGGAGTTGCAACATGATCTGAGTGAGGGAAACTAAGCCTACAAAAACTATATCAAACTATGGTTTCAAGCGACCACCAGGTTAGATTCTTTTATTTTTTCTTTTTATTTTGTTAATTTAGAGTTTCAACAACTAGATTCATTCATTATTGTAAATTTCCATTTTACATTCGAAAAGTTGCCACTGAACATATTGTTGTTACTGTTACGTGCTTGGCTCCATTGGTTATTTGACTACATGTAACTGATTTCTAAGATGTAATTAGCATAGAGTAGGTAGGTTTTCATTTTTATTTTTCATTTTTTTGCTTTTACCTAGAATAAGTATGCTCTCCTCCGCGCTTCATGCGATCGCGAGGATCAGAAAATAGGGATGATTTTGATTTCAGGAATGAATCTTTTTGCGTCCATACTTTGACCTGCAAATAAACACAATAAAAAAAAAATAGACAAATAAAACAAAGCCAAGTTTTTACATGTTGTTACAACGAAATTTGTTTACATGCTGAGACAGTGAAATTTTTCTATGCTGAAACAGTGAAATTTTTACATGCTGGTACAGCATCATTTTACATGTTGTTTCAGCAAAATTTTACTTGCTAAAACAGTGACGTTTTTGTTGTAACAGTGATTGAATAAATTTGCAGATCTGCAAACAATAAAACAATAGTGGCGTTAGGATAAACTAAAACAAAACAGAAAAAAATATAATAATAAATGGTCTGCAAATTCATGAGTTTTTCCCCACTGAACTGTCGGGGCATGCTGAAACAGTGCTAAACTGTGGTCGGTTGAATTCCATTTAAAATGTGCAAAAATTTGTTTCCTTCTACAATAGTTTATGGTTTGAAGTTGTCTGTTCATTTCTGGTTTGAGTTGCAAACACCCTCAAACACTTCAAAACCGCTCAACCAAGATCTTGTCTTTATCTGCGATCATTAAAAAAAAAAGAAAAACATGCAACACAACACCAAAATAGTTTTGTTTTAGAGATCTATCTCCAAATTTGTGATAACAAGAAAACTACCCTAGTCTCCCAATGAATGAGAATCCCAACGCAATTCATGTGATAGCTCTTATCTTTTCCGATAATTAAGAAGTTGTGATTTGCTTCCCCGATTTCCATGTTTAATTTGAGCTTCATATCAAGAATTATAATTAGGTTGTTGACTGAATTATTTTACCCAAATCCTAACGATGCAATCATTTTTGTCAATCGCCCACCTCATGATTCAAATCGAATCAAAACCAATTGCTTAAAAAACGATGATTAGTTGGCATGCCTATTATTGGCAAACACGGTTGTATTCATTTGATCCAACGCATCATCCTATATTAGTAAACAACCAGTATGTATCCCTCCAATTACGCTTCAAAATGATCGTATCTTCTTTCAGATTTGAAATTAATCGGTTGTTTGTTGTTTTACGTGATGTGGCATCCGTGAGAGATGGGAAGATCAGGAACTCACTTTCAACATCTGGACTCAGAGGTATCGTATTGAACTACGTCATCGATTATGCATGTGCAATCAATCCAGATCCTGAAGCGATCAGTCATTTCACCATTAAATGATTAAATTATGTTTCAAAGTCAATGCCATTAATGAATAGGGATTGGATTCATCCACTTCTCTTCACATCTTCTCTAGATTTCTTTGCGTTGTTGATATTATCAATGCTTACGATCATGACCAGATTGGTATAATTTCTTATTGATTCCAAGAGCACGAGTTTGAGCACTTCCATATCTGATGATGGTGTACAAAGACCATAGGTGATCATCATTCCAACCTGTGGGACGATAATTTCATACAATCTCTCTCATCACTTTATGGGGCATCTTCATATGGTGAACGTGCTGAGAAACTTATTGAGGAAGTAAAGGAGATATTCAATTCACTTTCGATGGCGAATGGAGAATTAATGAGTCTTGTTGATGATCTCCTTCAACACCTTTGGATGGTCGATAATGTTGAACGTTTGGGGATCGACAAACATTTCCAAAATGAGATAAAAGTTTTCCTTCATTACATTTACAGTTATTGGAGCGAAAAATGCATTGGACTAATCTCAAAAAAACTGCCTTGGGGTTTCGAATTCTTTGACTACATGGTTATGCTGTGTTTTCGGATGCGTTGGAACATTTCAAAAAAAAAAAAAAAAATGGGGCAGTTTTCCTCTTCCACCAATCATACAGAATGGAAGATCAAAAGCATTCTGAATTTATTTCGAGCTTCTCTCATTGCTTTTCCAACCAGTTGATATAATGAGTAGAAATGAAGAGACGCATCCGGACTTATACGCCCATGATTTCACTGCTAAATCAACGATGGTCATGTCTCCATGTCTCTGCACGATCATTGTCATGATTGATGAAGACTGAGCCATATGCCAAGGTTGGATTGCTTGGAAGTAGATGTTTCTGTTAGTTAACGTAATAACTTCCTTATTGTTTGGACTACGCATACCAATGGCAAGGTAATGGTGAATTTGTGAAGTTGACTTTGTTCAGGTAATATTACATTGCGGTGGCCTACTATATTTACTTTACATGTATTGTGTTTTATGCTCTGATCACCATAACTGCTTACCAATATGCTTGCACTAGTGTTTTATCTGGAGAATTGGCAACCCTTGCATTCTATGTGTTCATTGGTTGCAAGTTCCATCTAATCGGTAAGATCAATGATGATGAAGGAAGGTAGCCGCCATTCTGGAGGTGCATCTATGGAAATTCACTAGGCACTTACTCGATCCAAGACCGTAAAAAATGTCCTTTGTCGCCATGAACAAAGAGAAGTATTTGCAATAGAGGGTTATGCCAGATCTACAGGAAATGTCGTTGTTTGCATTGCAACTTCTGGTCCTAGTGCCGCCAACTTGGTAAGTGATCTTGCAGATGCATTGCTTGACAACATTCCTTTGGTTTCTATTATTGGTCAGAAGCCCCGGAGAATGATACGCATAGATTTCTTTCAAGAAACTCTAATTGTGGAGGTGACTAGGTCTATAACAAAGCACAATTACTCGATCATGGATGTTGATGATATTCCCCGAGTCATCAGAGAAGCCTTTTATCTCACAGCATCTGGGAGGTCGGGACCTATTGTAGTTGATATCCCAAAGGATATTCAGCAGCAGATGATTGTTCCAAATTGGAAAAAAGCAATAAAACTTCACGGCTATATGGAAAGACTCCCAAAGGCCCCATAGATTTCTCAGTTAAAACAGATCCTGCGCTTGGTGTTTAACTCTAAGAAACTTGTCATGTATGTCAGTGGGGGTTGCCTCAATACTATCCAGAAACTCGGAGAATTTGTAGATCATACAGGCATTCTGGTGGCCAGTACTTTAATGGGCTTGGGATATTTTCCATCTTCTCATGAGAAAAGCCTGGGGATGTTGAGCATGCACGGGATTGTTTATGCCAATTATGCAGTGGATAAAGATGATATGTTACTTGCTTTTGGTGTTCGCTTTCATGATAGAGTGACTGGTAAATTGGAGTCATTAGCAAGTCGTGCCAGCATAAGTTTTGAGGATCTCTAGTCGACTCAACAGTTGAAATTTGTTTGCAGTACCTAGGATGCCGACTTTGAGGAAAAGTGCCTCGTTGTTTTAATTAAATAACACAAACAACATGTATTTATTTGTTTGTTAATAATTTAAAATATATGTGTGTGTGTGTGTGTGTGTGTGTGTGTGTGTGTTTTGTTTTATTATAAAACAAAAACAATAAAACAATAATATATATATATATATATAACCATGGAAACACACAAAAACATTATAAAAATCAAAATTATAAAAATCAAAAACATTGTCAAAAATTTTAAATGGAAATCTCATTCCTGAAAACGATAGTCAAGACATGTTTTTATGCTTAACATTAATTTGATTTTCTTAAGACATTTCACGCAGCGATCGACGATGAAACAAGCGCAATAACAACGGGTATCAAAACGCATTCTATTTTCTTTGATTTAACGCATTCATACTTATCCCTGCATGATATGTTTTTCGAAATTCTCACAGTTTTCATGCAGGATTCGTACTAAGGTTTTTGCAGGATCGGAGACGTCTAATTTTAATGCTGGTGTGATTTTCAAGAATCACAAAATCTTTCAGAAAAACATGCTTTGATAAACAGTTTGAAGGAGTTGATCTTCATGACGATGTTGTTACACAGCAACTTTTTGTGTATCTTGATGTTTGTTGTTACACAGCGACCATGCTGATACACTATCATTTCCACTTTTTCACTTCCTATGTTGCTACACAATGTTTACTTTTCCATTTTACATGCTGCGACACCCATATTTCTGCATTTTGCCCAATTTCATGTTGTGACACTATCCCATTTCTCCTTCAAAGTTGATTAGTCATTTTGTGTTGAAGCCATCTTCTATTGCCTTATCCATCATGACTTCGAACATACCTATATTTCTAAGATGCATACATCCTTTCCTTTATCTTTTTCATATCATATTTTCCTTTCCAGTTTTCCTTCTGAATAAAACAAATTCCCTTTCCATGATTACATTGCCTTGCCATACACATTGTTTCTACTGAGATCTATCTTTTAGTCCTACCAATCATTTTATAAAAACTCACATTGACTGATTTGGGATTCCTTAAGGCCCATATTTCAACAGTCTTGCCCCATAGACCTCAGCACCTTATATGGGAAATAGACTAGATTCCATTTTGAGTACCTAGAGGCTTGCATGCATTAATGGAAATTTATCTCGCTAACTATCATGGGACTACATCAATGTCCCTTGATCATCAAATCTTGCAAGTGGCTCGACATCAACTCATCTATTCGCACTTCGCAAGATGTACTCAGGTACTTTAGCACTCATTGACATCACTAGTGATATTGTCTCGCATTGGTTAATGACATTCATCAATAGTCGGTAATCCAATGATTTCTCTTCATGCTTGACATCAACACATTTATTTGCATGACTAGAATTGTACCATCGGTTTGTAGCGGGTGAAGACTATACATTTTTTTCATGATCCCCTCAGCAGTTGCAGTAGTTTGATTTTAGATCTATGAGAGCACCACAGTTCCATATTCTTTGCCTTCCACATTTCTCATGATTCAGCAGTAGCAGTTCAGATTCCTTCACTTCCATGATCCATTTACAGCAGCAGCAGCATTAGCAGTTCCATTTTCATGATCCTGCAGCAGTGACATCTTCCATGCTCCAGCACCAGTAGCAGCCATATTCCTATTTGCATTGTTCATCATCATTGTTGGGTAAGTGGAGGTATGTTCTTTTCTAAACTTTAATCATGCAATTCCTTATTTGTTAGTAATGAATAAACTTGGAAAATTCCCTCACTATGCTCTTTCATAACCTATGCCAAGTTGCATAAAGATATGAAACCACTTCAGTTGAGGGGGAGGGAAACTATATTCACTACATATTCATTACCATTATTCCATTTTACCATCTCATCATTCCATTTATGATTCACTAAAATTTATTTTCCAACGACACTTTGTTTCATTTCGATTGATATACACATTGGCATGATTCATAAAGATAAAGAAAAGGATTTCTTATACACAGTGATGCTTTCTTATGCACATTGAGAGCTTATTATTATTTCCAATGAGTATATAATTAAATTATTGCAGCAAGAAAACAAATAAGTGAAATGAATGTTGTTAACACAAGAACCAACATTCTTTGTATTCATGGTTGTCACACAAGAACCAACCATAAGAAAAATTCACATGTTGTTACACATATTTCACATGTTGTTACACATGTATTTTACATGCTGCTACTATTGTATTTCATACCTTGGAAACATTCATTGTTAAAAGGACATCATCAATCAAATCCATAGTTTGAATGCCAAAAGTTATTAAGAAGATCCATGCATGGTTGCATGAGGACATGCAACAAGTTGAGTTGGGGGGGTTGTTGGGCCTCAGAAATGTCGTATTTTCATCCACTTTTCATTCATTATTCATTACATTCCATCGTCCCAATAACCTTTTATTATACCATTTCCATACATACATTTGGGTTTCACCATATTATTTTCCACTTTATTCATTTTAGTATTATAAGTGAATTTGTGATTAAATATTAGAAATTAACATATTTTCATTATATCTCAAGGTTGGATGAGTTTGATGATGTGTGCAGGCATATTTGAAGATTTCAACAAAGTCAAAATTCACCACCTATCCTCAAATTCGAATTACATNTTCAAACTTGAAGATTTGAAAGAGAGAAGATCATGGAAGATTTGGTTGGCATATCTTATCTAAGATATGTGAGAGATGTGTGGAGGATTTGAAGGGATCATATCTTGTAATAATGGGAAAGTAGTTGAGAGTGGTTGAGAGAATAGTGGGTATGTCATTATGACATTCATGTATGTAAAAGAGTGTTATCTCTTCATGAGAGGAGGCATGTAATCCATAATTTAGTCTTGTGATTAGGAGAAGGGGATTCTTAGCTTTGATTCTTTAATTGTTATTATTTCATGCTTTGTCATTTGATTCTTGTAATATAATTGGAGATTGATTTATTGTGTGAGCTCACATATGTCTTTTTTCATTCAAATCTTCACATGTTGTATTTCTTTCCTAGATTAATTTCCTACTTTCCTAGTTAGTCTTTCAATGCTTTCCTAGATTAATTTCATTTCATCAATTTAGATTAGATTACTTCTACTTCAGTCCTGCATATATAGTGTGTGTTCTTCATAAGCCTACGAACCTCGGATTGACAAATTAAATAGTTGGGCAAGTACTACAACGAAATTAAACGACAATATTTTTGCCTAACAAATGGCACCACAAGGAGGAGAAAAGACACTAAGCACACCACCTCCATAAGAGAGCTAATAGGAGACACTACAATGGCGCCAAAAGGAGGAGAAAAGACACTAAGCACACCACCTCCACAAGAGAGCTAATAGGAGACACTACAATGGCACCACAAGGAGGAGAAAAGACACTAAGCACGCCACCTCCACAAGAGAGCTAATAGGACAAATCACTAATAGTGATCCAATGTCACCAACCTTGACAACATTATCAACCCCATGTAGAGCCAAACGTGACACAAGTGACAAGGGATCCAATCAACAATCCCATAGTCCCACCCAAAACCAAAAACCTTTTCCCTCTCCTCCCAACCCCTCCCTTGGTGACCACGTTACCTCATCTACCCTCAACAAAGGGACAAGGAATTTCCACCAACATGGTCAAGGAAGAGCGGGCCAAAAGATATTTTTCCAAACAAACCCTCCCAAGCAATGAACACTTGGAATGGAGAGGTTTTCAAAGAGAATAGAAAACTCCAACAAACCTACATTTATTTGAAAATGTCTTGCCTCTATACACTTTTGTGCTCGCAATGTATCAAAATTTATTAATGTCATTTATTCAAGTCATTCAAGAAATGAAAAAAAAAAAAACTCAATGAGAAAAATAAGAATCACTTCTTACAAACCCCCCTACCCCATCAAATTCAAGGGATCTCCCAATACACTTCCTTGGTGACCATGTTACCTCATCCACCCTCAAAAAAGTGACAAGCAAGTTACACCAACGTGGACAAGGAAGAGGAGGCAAAAAGATAGTTTGTCATACAAACCCTCCCAAGCAATCAACAAGAGAAATGAATATAGGTCTCTAAATAGACTTGAGAAAACTTCAACAAACCTACATTTATATAAAATGTATTGCTTCTATACATTTTAATAGAAGCAAAAACAAAACAAAACAAAAAAACTAGAGAAAAAGAAGAATCGACTTCTTCTTGGAAATCACTTATGCCCCATCAAAGCCAAAGGATATCCCAATACAATTAACATCATTATGACATTGTTTACCACTTCTCTAATTGGATAGAGCCACAAATTTTCCTATAATGACTAACTTTTATGAGGAAAATCACTCTATGGCATGGGGTAAACCACAACAGATGGAAATGAATGCAGAAATCAACTCTAATATGAAGTATGTTATATAAACAAACATGCTAATAAGGAAATATAAAGAGCCTACCTCATCCCGATGTTCGATGAAGTCCACCGTTGAGCACTTGAATCAAATCTATACACCTGCAACTTGTCCCCAACAACCAAGATACACAAGAATATGGTGATAATATATAAAGTTAGCACATATAATAGCATAATCCATAAATATTCATAATAAATATGCCCATGGAATAACAATTCAAATATTTGCAAGACATTAATTAGATGACAAAAGAGTATTTCTATTAAAATATGAACAACATAAGTGTATGAATGATCAAATTCTATGTCAGCACGTCTCGAAACCAAGAAACTAAGTCCCTTCCAGTTGGGCCTCCACCAAAGGCAAGCTCACATAAGAGAGACAATGAGGTTCTCCATGAAAGAGGGAAGAGCTTGGGGGTTGAACAATGTGTTCATACTTAAAAGGACAAAGGGATGTAGACTCAATATGAAGTGAATAATTTCTCCAGAGTAACTTTTCTCTCACAAGTTCAATTATTTCTCTTCATTCCACAGCTTGGATATGGCCCATTTATAGCCTTCAAATGAAACTGAAGGGTCAAGTCGAAACGTTTCCAGTATATGGAAGGTCAAGGATCATGGATCTCGTGACGTGACATGGAAACACGACTCCATTTTTTAATTTTGGGCACAAACCCTGATGTATGTGAGTTGTAATGGTGCAACCTGTGTATGCGCATGTTGTATATCCGTTAGGGCGTGTATATGTGGGAAAATACGATTTTTATCTCTGGGAACTGCAAAAAGGGACTTCAAGTTTGCATAGGGAAATGGAAAAGGCCTTTTGAGCAAGTTGCATGGGGTGAGGAAAATATTTCTATAACAGATTCCCCCTAATGTGTGAGGTCAGAGGAGTATCTGCGATGGTCGAAATACATTATAATTCCCAAAAGTGGAGTAATGGAGACCCCGACTAGACGAACTAGTTGTTCATAAGAATATTACAATCCATAATGACTTTGTACACATGGATTCCAATTTGAATTACACTACAGATCCATGTGGAAATACACCAAATAGTTGTTCATGGCCATGAATAGGAAATACAAAACGTAAATACATGACGTGGGTTGTCATAGTTATGAACAAGGCCCAGTAAAAACCAGTCTAAAAATCAATCTGAAGATATATGTATACAATGGAGTACAATCTGATCTCCCATGATCACTGAAGTCATGTAGCTATTGGTCCAATGAATGAGAACAAAAGCTCAGGAAAGTTGTGACTATGAATTGATGTCTTCAAGTATTATACACGATCTACCAAAGGTGCAAGTCTACATCATGTGAATAAAGGAGTTGAGGTTGAACACAATGAGACTTCGTTTGATTACCGGTCATTGAGGTATACCGTCAACAAATGCAAGACAACCTATCGATAATGAAAGTAGGTATCAAGGCATGAAGTACATTCTTACAAGTGTGAATAAAGGTGTTGAGGTCAAACACTTGAAGAATCCATTGATCAGGAGACATTGATTTATTCCCAAATGTCCATGGCAAGAGAACCTGCCACTGATGACTACAAGCCTTTAGGTACTCACAGGACTCTAGGCCTCATTTCCAGAATAGATGGGTTCAAGTCGATGGAAGGAGACCCATTGAAAAGATAGAATTAAGGCATCTCTCATCAGCCAGCACAAGGTACAAAGTATTAGCTTTATTATTTGGAGGGATTCAGATGAAGAACATGTTCACGAACCAACGACCTTGTGCGTCTTTCGCATGCACCAGATGCAAGCAGTGCACGAAAAAGACCCTCTGAATAGCATCCATAAATGAAAATTCCTGACAAAGGTGAGGAAACCACCAATAAGGCTAATGGCATCCAAGACATTTCATGAATCCCAATGTGTGAATAGATTTCTTGTCGTCAAACACAAGGGAGACCCCTCAGTCAGTAACCAATGAAGAGATGTCGATTGTTGGGTTCAAGGTTACCTACCCATAAGGAAAGTAGGACTAGGGTGCATGGTAGGACTAATAGCTTCATGTAACTCTGAGACACACTGAGGGTATGGACGACATGAAAAGTCAAGAGTTATGATAAATGGCCGACACAGGATGATAGACATCCTTTGAACAAGAGCATGAGACATATGGATGACTCTGGCAGCATAGACTCAATGGTGAAACTTTTTTATGCAGGAGGCACCAATCAAACTCTCCATAGGGACTGGAAGAGTTACCAGTTGGGGGAGTAAACTCTAAGTAACGATATCAGCTTCCTAAGGCCATGATAAAACCAAAATTTTGATGACAAATGGACTCAAAATTTTGTGTTTTGTTCAAAGGCGACATGACTGCTACCAACATGAGATAATATTCTTTTCCCTCCTGTATTTTTTTTGTTTTTTCATAGTCAAATGAATGTTATGATACACAAGAGAGAACGAGTGTCACGAGTAAACAACTAGTTCCAACAGTGGAACATACATATGTTCAATGCAAGGAGGTGTATGAAGGATATGGACACTCGGGGGAATGCTTCCTCTTGGGGTATAGGGTGTCAAGTTTCAAAGGATATAAACAAGGCTTTGTTTGGCTGATGATGTAAATTGTTGAGGTGATAGGATTATAATGTGAAATCGAGAACCAGTAATAGGCTCAATACTGCAACCAAGAATGAGATGCAATTACAACTTAACTCCAAAGAATGTCATTTTTCATAAATTTAGTCTACTTGGTCCGGAAAAGGGTTAAAATTATACCAAATAGACATCCTTTCAGATCCAAATTACGAGTGTGAAAGAGACAAGTTCACTCGACAATATTTTCACTTTTTTAGAGAGTCAGAAAAGAGCTTAAACAAGACTTGGTGGGAGTCCCAAAGGTATAGTTCGGCATGATTATGAGTAATAAATGAGGTTCGAACACAAAGTCATATTAGTTATAAGGGACTCCCTGTCCTATGGAAAAAATCTTTGCATGGGCACCGAGTGGCACAGAGGTTCGAACTAGGGCACCCATGTTTGATAAGTCTCTACCATTGAATAACGACACTTCTATTAGCAATAAGGAGGTTTTGTATCGCTAATAAATGGGTAAGGCATACGGATCGTGGTCATAGGATAATGTGTAATGCAAGATGGAGTTATGACATATCTTACATGTTGGTCAAAAAAATATACTTGCCAAAGTCATGAACGGGTGAAAAAGTGCTAGAAATCGCAAAAATCCTTGGACAAAACCACCAAAACCAACTCCTTCCACTGCACTATTAGTCCACTAGGCCAAAATATTTAGCAAAAACTATGTAAAGTGGGTAAAAATTTTCTATAAATAGTGAAAAAAAACAATTTTACCATACCATTTCACATTTTTTACCCAAATTGTCCCTGATATTCAACTGTTGATTGTGGGAGCTATGAGTGACGGAATTGACAACCGTTTGGACCAAGTAACTCTTCTTTCTCTTCTCTTCATTTCTATTTGTTTAAAATTTTAATTTAGGCTTCAATTTTTTAGTATTTCAATGCGTAAATTAGAAACTAGGGTGAACGCGGGTTGTAATTTATTGGGTCGTGTATACATTGTCCTATACGTGAATGTTACCAAAACAAACCGCATATATGCATCCCTACACACGACTGTGCAAACTGCAGCCCACGTACAAGTCCGTAAGTTGAGTTTTTTTTAAATGATATTGAATCAAAATTTGATTTTAAACTTGCAGGATGGTGCTAGAATGGAGAGAAAGAGAGCATGAAGAGGTTGATGTTGCAGTAGAAAGAGATCCAGGAGCCCAAACGGCATTAAAAAGATGTGGGCTATATAATGTTTGGGCTCTCAAAGGAATGAGGGATCAAGTGAGACTACTCCATATGTTGGTGAACTACTGGGATCCAGATACAGAGGCCTTCAACCTCAATGGACAACTATTGAGGATTGAATTCGAGGACATATAATTTCTGACAGGATTATCATATCAGGTTGAGGTGGTGAACCTCAAATTCCGGGGAGCTAGGAGTGGAAATAATATAGAGGATTACATAGCCATTCATTGCACTGCAAAGACCGAGAAGGTAGGGATCCAACTCTCAATCAAAGCGATCAACAACCTGAGTATCAAGAAAATTGTCCTAGTGTTGACATGGATCACAAGGTTGGCCTCATTACATCAAGAATCAAGGCCACTTATGTTCTACTCGATGGAGTGCTTGTGACCCACAGTTTACGAATGGTGCACCTCACTGCTAAACAATATGAAGAGCCAGCTGACAAACTGCAAACAAGGTAGAAAGAGGAACTTCAGGTTCACGTCTATATATTTAGTTTTTTCTTCGAGTGGGTTCCAGGATTGGGCCCTAGAGTTTATATTGTTCTTCATGGAACTCATGATCTATCTATGGCACGGTGGACCGAGGTGATGAGGCGGTTGGGGGGTGGTAGGGTACCAACACCCTACAATGACAAGTTTTTTTTTTCTGGTGGCGTCGAAAAGTGATAGCTTTGGAAGACTACCCATATGCAGGGATCAATCTCAGAGGAGATCCGGACATGCCATTACCACTAGGTTCCACCTACGAAGACATAGGTATGAAAAAAAAAAATTAACTATTTCATTTTTTTGTATTTTTGTAAGAGAAAAACAAAAATAATTGTTGGATGATGTCAAGTACTAACTTAAACATGTATTGTTATGTAGATGTGGGTCTGCGACAACCAAATGGACTCCCACGACACTAGAGGAGGCACCATGGGGATGAGTCAGTGGGAGGAGACGTTGAGAGAATGCTTCAAAACGTGCATGGAAACCTGTCTCATTTGACGCAAAGAATTCACATGGTTCAGGTAGAGGATTTGTCAGAGGTGATGCAATGGTTGGTGGTAGGTGTGCTCTGTCCTTGGGTGTGACTCTTCCGACGTCTCGCAAACATCATACTATGTTATCATGACACACATCCAGCGCCACAAGCATATATTTCATCATTGTTGTATTGATCGGTCGTATATGTATTTTGAGGGTGTAAGCCCCAATTTTGTACTATGACACCATATTTTTGGAGAGATGAAATATAAAAATCATTGGTCTTCAGCTTTACTTATATTACAATGTGTACATTAGTGAATGTGTTTTCTTTACTTTAGTTATGTGACAAATGTCAATCTAAAACATAATTAGTGTATGCATTGGATACATGATTAGAACTTTTAGGTATGTGATTAAAAGTAATAAAATCAAAATGTCATTCCAAAATTCATACCCATAGGAATCGTCGGAGTAGATTAGGGTCTCGCACATGGTAAATTTTGTTCAACTAACATATTACTAACGGGGAATCCATGCAAACTTCTAAAGATCGAATACCATGTGAAATGGCATCGCGTAAAATCTCTAAAACAACGCTATATTCAGCCACATTATTCATTGATGGTCCTACACAAATGACACCAGTTGACCCTCGGGTGAGTAAAAAACCCAAGAAGCGGAAGCCAATTTCTGTGTATGACGATTGGCACTATCTGTGAATCCTAAGTAAACCAAAGACTTCGTTGACATCTGCCAACCAAGGGAAAACTCAATAAGTAAGCCAACAACACAAAGGAAAATATATATATACACTAAAATAAATTAGTATACAAAGAGTTATGCCCAAGCTTGGGGCTCAAGCATAATATATTTTCAAGTAGAGCCCATTCTTGGGCTCAACTAGCATATTCCCTTCATAATCTTCTAATTCGTAGGCTCTTTTTTCTAAGACATGTCGCACGATATAAGGACCATGTCACACGGGGTTGAACTTGCCTGCCCTTAGTGGTTATTTGGCTTGGTCATACAAGAGGACCAAGTCACCCTCACCGTACTACCGAGGAGATATAGACTTATCATACTGGACCTTGACAAGTCGTTAATTCAATTCGATGGTCGTAGAGGCATCTCGACGCTGCTCATCTAGACTCTTTAGGTGTACGAGGCTTTCTTCAAGATCAGAAGTGTCAGGAAGGAGCTTAACTGTCAGTCTAAGAGAATGGATTTTGCATTCAATAGGAAGAATCGACTCCACACCATGTAATAACTGAAATGGAGAAAATCCAGTGGATGTCTTAACTGAGGTTCGGTATGCCCAAAGTGCAGGGTAAAGCATGAGATGCCAGTCAGATTTTCTCTGGCTGATAGTTTTCTGCAAAATGATCTTGAGAGACTTGTTCATGGCCTCTACTTGTCCATTTGTCTAGGGGTAGTAATGGGAAGAATTACCATGTTTAAACCCTAGTTTAGATGCTAATTCTTTCATCATTTCATTATGAAAGTGACTGCCATGATCAGTGAAAATATCACTCAGGATTCTGAACCTAGCTATAATTTGATTGAACATGAAAAATGCAATAGTCTTACCATAGGATTTAATCATAGGCATGGCCTTGGCCCACTTAGTAAAGTAGTCTATAGCCACGATAATATGTTGATTCCCCCCAGCCGAAGTTGGGTTGCAATCCATAAAATCCACCCCCCACTTGGTGAAGGGACCAGCGGTGATGGCTGGGTGAAGAGGCATTAGATGCGAGCACCTCTTCCGAGTGAACACCTGGTAGGGGTGACACTTCTTGACCGCTTCAACACAATCTTGAAAAATAGACAGCCAAAAATAATTGGCTCGCAATATCTTTTGGGATTTCACAATCCCAAATAGATGACCACCACAAGCCCCGCTATGACATTCATTAAGAACATTCTCAACCTCCTCGTGATTCAAGCAACGATGCAAGATATTATCTATGCCCCGATGATACAAAGTGTCACTAATGAAAAGGTAGTTCTTAGCTTGATACCGTATATGTCAACGATCATCTCTCGAAAGATGCTAAGGGAACTTCAAGGTTTGAATATAGATCAAAATGTCTCCATACCATGGGTCCGATGATGATATAAGGAAAATGTGTTCATCCACAAACGAATCGACATGAATTACGTCCTCATCTAACCGAGGGAAGTCCAATATTAACTCGGCAAAAACTAGCAATTTCTTGGATTTCGTCGAAGCAAAATCGAGATCAAACTCTTGCAAGATGACAATCCATTTATTATATTTTCCCCCTATGATATGCCTAGTAAGGACGTATTGAAATGGGTTAACATTAGCAACTAAGGCAGTTTTGCAAAGCAATATATAGTGTCGTAATATTTGAACTGCATGAAAGGCATCCAAAGCTAGCTTCTCAACATGAGAACACTTGAGTTCAAGGCCGACCAAGTTTCAAATAAGATAGTAAATGACGTGCTCATGGAGCTCATCATCCTCCTAAACTAAAACCATACCAACCATACCTTCGGACGTGGCGATATAAAGAAAGTAATATCTATTGTAGTTGAGAGGATTTAGAAGAGGCGTCGATATCAAGGCTTTCTTAAGAGCATCAAAGGATTCCTAGGCTCGCTCATCCCATACATACGGAGTGTCCTTCTTCAAGAGACACATGAAACCCTTAGTAATATTGGCATAGTTTACTATAAACCGACGTAAGAAGTTATCTTTCCCCTGTAAACCTTGAAGCTGACAAATGTTGCATGGGGGAGGCAATTGAAGTATTTCCTCAACCTTTAAAGGATCCACCATGATCCCAGACTCAAAAACTAAGAATCTTAAATGACGACCTGACCTAACGCAGAAGATGCACTTGCGAGGGTTTAAACGGGATGTGATAATACTAGCATCTCTCAAAAACTAGCCGAAGGTAGGTAGAGTGATCCACTCTCTTGCGAGAGTGAGCAGTGAGATCATCAAGGTAAGCTTCAACTATATGCTTGAGATCGTGAAAAGTGAAGTTCGTGGATCGTTGGAAGGTTTCTCCGGTGTTTTTAAGGCCGAAAGGCATTTTTCAGTATGCGAATGTACCCTAAGGAAAAATAAATGTCGTCTTATGTTGATCCTCGAGCTTAATCTGAATTTGTTTGTATCCTAAAAATCCATCCATAAAAGAAAAAACCTCGCTTCACGCACACTCATCGAGAATCTGATCGATGAAGGGTGTGGGGAAGTTGTCTTTACGACAGGCCTTATCCAAGTCTCGAAAATCCATACACACATGGATGGTTCCTTTATTTTTATTAACGAGAACGGGATTGGATACACATTCAGTCAAGGGAATCAGGCAGATAAAACCTTCATTAAGCAGTTTCTCCACATTTTCCTTAATAGTAGGGGACTTCCTAGGATTCACAGCTCTAAGTCATTGGTGAATAATTTTAGCATCTGGATAGGTTTTAATCTCATGTTCAAAAATTCGAGGGTCAATTCCTGGCATCTATTCATATGACCAAGCAAATACATCATGGAATTCTCTGAAGAGCTCAATGTAGATCTGAATTTCTTCAGGCGAGCAATCCGCACCAATATATACATTTTCAAATTTACCAGGAATACAAGAGATATCGATCGTGAAGGTAGAAGAGATACTCGCCATGTTTCCTTCGACATAAATGTTTTGTGTATCAAGTGGAACTACGGCATGACCGATTATCTCACTCAAAGTAGATCTAAAATCGTCTTGTTCCTTTCTAACCAGCTATGGGAGGAAGTAAGAGTGATGATACATGTCATCCCAAGTCCTATCAGAACCATTCATGGCCTCTATGATTGCTTCATCTGAAGGTAAAGTATCATCGAGGAAATCATGTGAGAAAGATGATGAAGTGGCCCATATGGTCTGGAGAACAGGATCCTCCTCATCCGTCTGTGAAGAGACAAGATCTGGGTCAACAGTAGAGTCAAGAATAGTCTGATAAACTATCTATGTCGTTAACAGTGGTATTGTCATTCCAATATGTGACCAAACTTCACAAGACATGGTCGGGGAAGGTAGGGTCCAAGGATCGTTAAAATATGAAGTGCAGAAAGGAATGGACCTCATTGACAAAGCAGACCTATTGGACATGGCATAGATATGATGAATAGATGCCACAAAATCAAAAGTACCCATAAGGGAGGAATACATTCTGACACTAACATTCTCAGTTGTCGATTGATAATTATCGATCATGGGGATTAACGGTCCAACTAATGCATTGGGGCTAGCGTATGCAAAGGACAAATTATTGATCGTCATGATTTTCCCATTGTGATGAAAGCATAAAGTACGGAAAACAAACTATACGATTGTAGTCATAGCATAAGTCCAGTTACATCCTAGTAATAAGTTATAGTCAAGGTGCACATCAACCACCTCCACATCCACCTCCACTATCTTCCCACCTAACTATATTGGAAAGGTAGGAAGAATATCGTGGGGACGGAAAAAATGACCATCAAATTCGTTCGACATGGTCAGAGATTGAGAGAGGGTTGGAGAGCCAATGGCTTTCCAACAAGTTAGGGACATCACACATGTTGCAGCACCTTCATCAATGACAGTACGTTTGATGGTATACTTTGAGTACTCCACATGGATTTGAAAGGCCACATGGTAAGGCAAGAGAGGCTTCACGTCCATGACATCAAACTTTATAACCTTAGAGCCACAAGGGACTAGATCTCCAAAAACAAATAACAAGGCATTCCTCTATGAATGACACGTATTGAGTACCTCCAAAGATGACATCGCGCAAGGGGTTTGACCCAGATCCTCAACTATAGAGTAGTTATGGGAAGCTCTAGAATTAGGGTTGTGGGTAGATCGTTTGAGTACTCCTTTCGGAATATGAGGTGGAAGATCTAAAGGCATTTCCAGAGGAGGGGGAGACTCTAGATCTAGACATGGGATAGCCTGTGAAGAACTGTAATTGCGAGACCTAGTGGTTGCATTAATCTGTGACTTGACCATATTGATGCATAGATAGTCACCATCTTGTGTCGATGGGTTTTGACTTCCACTCGCCACATTTCCATAATTAGAAGAGCTCGAGGCCATGTGCTGATTATGTGGAAAAGGATTAGTTAGCACAGCGGGCAGTAGAGACAAGAGCCTCACAGCTTCTTCAATTTTTGGGCACAAGTGGGTAAGGTGATCATCAATACAAAGCTTGCAAGGAAACTTCACCTTTCGCCTTTCTTTCTTTCCCTCACTAGAATTATTATTCGATTTCTCATTGTTAACGTTATCCTTAGTTTTATTATTATTGTTATTCCTCCCACCCTTACGATTGTTACCATGTCCTTTCCTTTTATCCCTCCTGGTTGTTGGTTACCATTCGGGTTGGTCGATGACTATACAGAATGTACATACGTCGATTGAGTGGGAGTGGAGGACACAGATGAAGTTTTCCCTCCTACAGATTGGTTTAGACAAAACTCTTTCAACTGGCTTGTCACCAAGTCTGTGGATTAAACATTTATGGAGCCTATAATGTTATCTACATGAGGCCTAGGCTTTCTCTAGGGTCCTAGCTTGACCTCGGTGCATCAGGAATAATTTCTTATAACATCCAAGACTGAGCATATATAAGATCTAACTACTATGCTCTAAAAATTGCTTCTTCCTCAGATGTAACTCCGAATGTGGAAACATCCTTCGAAATATAAGATTGTAAATACTTAAGAAACCATTCCAACATGAACTCTGGAGGAACGTAGGCCTTCATCAACCTCTTCCGTCTCCACCACTCTTGGATGTGATCTAAGATATGGGTGGCTTTGTCCTGACGGAAGGACGATAGAAGTTCTATGTTGGCATCGTAATGAACCGGTAATTGGAAGTGGTTGAGGAAGACTAAAACCATCTGATCAAAATTCTTGTACGTCCCCCTAGGTAGCTCTATGTACCATTTCACTGCGACCCCCATGAGGGTGCGTTGAAACAATCTTAAATGAATAGAATCATCGTTAAGGGAATTCGAAGAGCACCAAAGATGAAAAGTAGTGACGTGATCACCAGGATCCTCACCAGTCTTACCCTCAAATTTTGAAATATCTGAAGTAAGCTTGGTGGGGATGGGGGCCCATGTCAGGTCATGATGCACTGGGTCATTCATTAATCTTGACAAGTCTAAAAAAATGAGTGTGGCCATAAAAGGGAGACAAGTTTGTGGCATCTGGCCCCAAGCTCCCGGGAAATATTATTGTTGAGGAATCGCAACCCATCTTGGGTTATGGTAAGCACCATGGATCTGTCTGAGATTGTAAAAACCCCCTTCGAATTGATTCATAAAGGGTTGGTTGGGCACCATTCCAGTAGGAATGTTATAATGAGGATTCTAAATATTTCCCCTAGCCAGAGTAGCTCCAAGTTGAGGGTTGTATAAGGTGTGAAACTGACCTCCTCCGGGTGGAAATCCATAGGATAGAGGTGGATTCGTCATTCCAAATGTGTTGGTCAAAATCAGTGTGGAACCATTTATAAATACACAATTTTATGGATTCGTAGCAAATTACACATCCTTCTTGCATAAGGACTCCTCCAAGCCCTTCCTTGCAGGCATTTGTACACATGATGAAGTCATTATCAGTGTTTGCAATATTCAGCATGGGTGCGTGGGTCAAAAGGTATTTCACTGCCTGAAATATTTCTTCACATTTTGATGTCCAAGTGAATTTAACTCCCTTTTTTTGAAGGGCAGTGATTGGACAACCAATCTTGGAAAATCCTTTTATGAACCTTCTATAGTATCCTTCTAAGACCATAAAGGATATGATATGAGATACATCCTTTGGGGTAGGCCATTCCATAATATATCTGATCTTGTCAGGGTCTACTGCCACTCCTTATTTAAAATAACATGGCCTAAGTAATGGACTTGCTTCTGTAAAAAGTCACACTTTCTCAACTTAAAGTAGGATTGATGTTCTCTTAGTACATGAAGCACAAATCTAATATGTTCTCCATGCTCCTCTCTGTTCTTGGAGTAGATTAGGATATCATAAATGAAAACCAATGCAAATCAGTCTATGAATTTGTTGAGTACATTATTCATCAAGCACATAAAAGTGGCAAGGGCATTGGTTAATCCAAAGGGCACCACCACAACTTCATAGTGACCATACCTTGTCCTGAAGGTTGTTTTGTGGATGTCTTCATCCTTGATTCGGAATTGATGGTATCCAGACCTTAAGTCAATCTTTGAGAAAATGGAAGCACCCCCTAATTGGTCGAACAAGTCATTGATTCTTTAAGGGGTATTTGTTCTTTATGGTCATCTTATTTAGTTGTCTATAGTCTATGCACAGTGAGAGTGTACCATATTTCTTCTTCACGAACAATATTGGTGCTACCCATGGAGACACACTAGGCCAGATGTAGCCTTTTCCATCATTTCCTTTAGTTGTAGCTTTATTTCAACTAGCTCGGGTGTACTCATCTTATAGTGTATCCTAGACACTAGAACTGTTCCTGGTGCAAGTTCTATCGAGAAGTCAATGTTGCTTCTAGGAGGTAGACTCAGTACCTCTTCTTGAAACACATCTCTATAGTCTATTAATATGGGGAGGTCCTCTAGGTTCGGTTTGTCATCCTCAACAGATTCCAACACATGTATTTCATATAGAGGACATCCCTTTCTGCAATACTTTTTCATTTGAAGGGATGATATTCGTCTCACTGAGACATGCTTCTAAATCCCTTGGAGGGTTATCTTTCTCCCTTATTCATTTACACATTCTAAGGTTTTATGGTAGCAGTACAACTTAGTTTTATAAGCAGCTAACCAATCCATACCAATCAACAGGTCATAATATCCTAGGGAAAGTATGTTAAGGGTCGCTTGGGTGGGAAATTTATCCATGATGAATTGGTAAGATGGTATGACCTCTGATTCTTTTCTTTTGGTTCCAGTGGTTGGTTGTACCAACCATGTCTTAACATGTCTAACTGGTTGCATTTTACACGTATCAACAGTCTGAGGGGCCATATAACTCAAATTAGAACCAAGGTCAATTAAAATAGAAACTAGATGGCTGGCAATCATACCTTCCATATCCACCACAGAAGCTTGATGGTCGGCTTGTTTATTATTCAAAGCTACATAAATCCGTGCCATGCTCCTAGCCATATCATTGACTGTGGTAGCTTCTTGTCTATTGTAGACTCTCCTACTGATATGTTGTCAGTGTGGAAAATCCCTCAGTAGATTCTCTTCTCCAAAACCCCAAAATTTCAAGGGTTCTCTCTTTGGGTTATCAGTCTTTCCTGGGGTTGACCCAAAAGGTTTATTTCCACTCTGGGAGGGGAAATTTTGTTGATATACACTTCGGGTAGGAAGGCTCGTCCTAAAACCCTTCCTATAGTTATTAAATTTTGAGGATTTAAACTCCTTCTTCTTGAATCTCAAACTACTCTTCTTCTTCTAGTCCTCGTGAGGTTATGTCTGATTCTCGAACTGTTTATAACAATACATTACCTTCTGGATAGTGTCTTCTAAAGTATTTGGATCATCAAACTCGATCTTGTTCCGGTAAGTCTGTGGTAACCCACTAATAAATCGTTGCATTTCTACCTTTTCATCATTTATGTAGGGTACATACCTCAGCAACTCAAGGAATTTATTGATGTATTCCTCTATGATGAGTTGTCCCATCTTGAGTCCATAGAACTCCTTAGTCTTCCTGTCAAAGTATTTCTCTGACAGAAAATTCTTCTTGAAGTGTTTCTCAAATTGTTTCCATGATAAGTCCTCTTAATGGATTCCTTTCACATTCCTAAGTTCGTCCCACCAAATGGAATCTTTTCCATTCAAGTTGAAGATGGTTATTTGAGCCTTCAAGTTTTTAGAGTAGTCATGGACTCTGAAGTACTTCTTTAAACCAAGCAGCCAAGATTCTGCCACTTCCCCTTTCTCAATCTCTCCATTGAAAGAGGGCGGTTTGGATTTCTTGAACTCTTTAGGTTCCTGACTTTTGGAATTCTTTCGCTTCTTTCCTCTCCTTTGAGAATGTGAGATATTTTTTCTACTAGAAGATCCCTCAGAGTTGCCAGTTTCCTTCCTAGAGGGCTCTCCCACTGAGTGTCCCGTGTCTCCAGGTTGGACCTTCCTCAAGGTACTCCTCCTAGTGTGGCCACTTATGGGACCAGGTTTTCGTATCTCAGGTGGACTTTGAATTCTCTTTGTATGTCGTCTGTACACATGATTGGTTGTGGATCCATGTTGCAACTGCCTATGTATGTTGTATAAGCTCTGCAACAAGACTACATTAATTTCCGGTTTTTTTTATTACTCCTTTATCAACCTCTCATTATCGACATTGAAACTATGTAATTCATCCATGAGACTCCTTATAGTTTCATCCAGATCTAGAGGGGTCTCCATCACCCTCCTCTTGTCAGACTCTTCGTCTCTATTATGGGATCCATCCCCCACCTCATGGTGTGTCACCATCCTTTATGCTTGTAGTTTCCCATGGTTTACTGACTGCTTGAGTGCTAACAAAACACTTGTTGTTATCTAATAGTCTATTAGTTCATGAAAAACACATAGTTCATATTTCTTAAATACACACACAATAGAAAGCTTTCATTCTTTTCTTCAGTAAGATTTTAACCGGATTCTTTAGGAAAGAGGTAAGATAGGGTGTCACCCTTAAATTTATTTAAATATGGTTTTTACGCAACTCGTCCATGAGCCCATGCAGGCCAAGTGTTGTGACCATGCTCTGATACCAAATTGTAACACACTTGTCTCCTTAATACTATTTTAAGAGTTGGGGCATCATAAATTCGTTTTTCCTTAACTAACTCATCTTGAATCATCTCTTGGTTTCTACCTCACGTAGAGAAGGTCCATCCATCAACAAATATGATGATTGGCTTAACCCTCGTCTGACACGCAGGCTAGCAGGGAGTTTGGAGTTCGGCCTTCTAATTTGAATTCTCGGCCTATCCTCTTCCTTCTGGCTACAATCGCATAGGATTCCGGGCTATGACCAAATGCTAAGACAACAGGCGCCTATTTTGGTGCTTCAAAGCTTCAGGCTCCGAGCATTTTCAACCTATGACACCATACATCTTTCGAAATGTTGAATCGGTGGAATTCGGGTATGCTTACGGGAATCAGCGGTCCCTATTTTCTTTCAAGATCAATGGACCACACTTACTTAGAGACTCTGTGCTTCGAAAATTTCCAAATCTCTCACAAACGCAAACCTCTAAAGGGAAATCCTTTCAGAGTATCAGATATCCTGACACCTATCCTCTGAGATCGACGGCTCAAGCGAACTATGACCTCCGAGCCTTCGGGAGTTCTTGTTCCACTTTTCTCCAAAGTGGCTATCCTTCGAAGTAGAAAATCGCCCGCCACACGTCCCCAAATTATGGATGGTTGAGATTCTCTTTGCTACTCCAAGCTTCAGGGGTTTTCGAAGCACCAAGATTCAAGTCCTCTGGAGTACAAGATTTTATACCAAGTGTCTCCTAGTGTCAATGGCTAGGATGGACTCTCATATTTCTGGTCACTTCACCAACCGCTTTGACTAGGTGGGAAAGTATCAAGGGATGACACGTAGAAGGGTCAGGGGTGACACATGCCCTCATCCGGGATGACACATGTCACGCTCCAAATGGTCTATAGGGAATGTGATACGAATGAATCTAGGTGACACGTGACACATCAAACTTGGTTCCACCTCACCATGGGTGGCATCACTGCACCACATCACCTAGGTCTGATCATCTTTCATGCCCTCCGATCTCGCAGCCAAGGTGTGTACACGTAACCCTTGCATTAGCGGCCTATGTTTCTTCGTAACTTCGGCATTCAGGGATTTTGATGTTATAGCATATCTATTCTCCCAAAGTATAACTTCCCCTAAGTATTCTCGTTGTAGATCCAACGGTTGAGGGGACCTATGAACCTTCTCGATCGGTGGCTCGTGTTACTTCGTGATGGGGGGCTGGATCCCAATTTAGTTGGTGATGTAGGTTCACCTAACCACTAGAGAAACCATTCGTTGTCAGTCAAATTGTTGGTAACCAAGTCTCTCGGTTACCTTCGGCCAGTATAAGGCTTAGTAAGTTCGGCCATACTCCAAAGTCCTGAACTTCCAGAGCTCTGAAGCTAGGAGGACTTAGCTTCCTTAGGATTAGCCTAAGGTTCCTAGGTATCTATCCTACGGGTTCTCTCAAACAGATCTCGTCCTCTCTTCTTCCAAACAAAGATATCTCCCTTTTCAAGGCTTGAACCTCACTATCCTTCCTAAGATTTATCATGAAATGGTTAAGGACTTGGGATTGAAATCCTCGTTGCACAGCAAGGATTCTGAAAGAGATATCCTCTTCAGACGGACAGGTTTAGATTGACACAATATCTCTATCTCGATTGGCTTACAGGCTTATGTCCCAAGAAGCCTCACGGAATAAAGTGGGACATACACACTATCAGTCAGAGGCATAAGTACAAAAGGAAATGAATGCATACATATATCTTGACCATTCCACACAAGAACCATTTATAAATACACATATATATATACCCATGCATTCATCTATTATTTCAGTTCAATACATAAAGCAGGAAAATACTTGGCAGAACCAGGTAATGTGAAGCGACTTCTAAAAGGGGTGTTCGTTTCCACCCAACCATAGGCTCAGTCACTCCTAACAGATTTACCACTAGCCACCCCTGAGCTAGACCATGATGCTCTGAGATATAATCATTTCTTTCATCTTAGCGACAGTAGGGATGGATGTTACTCTCCTCCTCCTGCAGGATCTTGGAAACAGTTTTCACTATACCAAGCAAGGAGGACTGCCTGAGTACTTCCTCAGTCACTCAGCAGCCTTGTTTATCATCTTGTATCCTGACCCTGATCGCCATTTCCTGCAACTAGAATGCTCATTCCTTAGTTCTTCCTGGAACCCGAGAGATTTTTTTCTCGTCTCTACACTCTTCGCGGGTCTTCCTCTGCCCACCACACCTTCCTTTCTTGCCTTTCTTAGAAATATTGAGTGTGGCCCAAATTCTCAGTCCGTGGTTAGGTATGAAAGCATTAAAGATGGGTGCTCTTCCCCATCCCTTCATTAACTCTTTAGGAGGTCTTCCCACCTACCATCCTAACTGTAATTCATTCCTGGGTCAGAGGAATGTTCTTGTCCTAAGAAATTAAATCCAGTAAGGTATTGGTTTGGCGGAGGCTAACGCAACCATTCATGTTCCCCTTCACCATCTCTTTCATATCATTTGTGGTCTCTCTTAGTACACCCCCCTTCTAGCAGTCATGCAACACTTATCCATTTTCTAGTAAATAATAGAATTTACATTCATTAATGTTTTATACAAAGGTCCATCAAATCAAACATTCACACATATTGAATTTGCCATAGTCTCTTGGCCAATATAGTTATATTTACAAACTGGGAGAAATAGGGTGTTACAATCCCCTCCCTCTTAAATGAACATCATCCTTGATGTTTTATCTGTCAACATGCTCTGTATATATAGAAGTGAACAAAAATGGATATGCATGTCTCATGGCATCCTCCATTTCCCACGTAGCATCATCTGGGCCAAAGTGTTTCCACTTCACCTTGACCTGTGCAATGCTTCAGTTTCTGAATGGGGTTTCCTTCTTGTCTAGTATGCATTGAGGTTCTGGAAATAATTCTCCCTCTGGATCCACCACCTGGATCATAGACCAGTCAATTATACGATTAGAATCATGTACATACTTCTTCAATAATGAAACATGGAAAACATTATGTGCCCTTACTGTGGGAGGGAGTGCTAGCCTATAGGCTACAGGTCCCACTCTATCTAAGATTTCAAAGGGTCCACAATACTGAGGTGTCAGCTTGGCACAAGCTCCCATTCTCAGGGAACTCTTCCTGGGCCTAACTCTGAGATATACATGGTCTCCTATCTTGAACTCTCTAGGAGTTCTCTTTCTGTCGGCGTAACTCTTTTGTCTATCCTGAGCAATTTTCATATTTTTCTTTATCTGAATCACTTGTTGTTCCATTTTTTTCAGCATGTCGGGTCCGATTGTAATTATATCCACTGGATTACTCTAGTTGATTGGAATCTTGCATTGTCTACCATAGAGGGCTTCAAAAGGGATCATCTTCAATGACTCGTGATAACCATTGTTGTAGGCAAATTCTACCAATGGAAGGTAGTCTTCCCACTTCTTAATTTGATGCATTACATGCATTCTTAACATGTCTTTTAATATTTGGTTTACTCTTTCTGTTTGTCCATCAGTTTGTGGGTGATAGACTGTGCTAAACAACAATTCAGGCTCGAAACCAGGCATCAAGGATTTCCAAAAGCTTGAAGTGAATTTTGTGTCTCTGTCAGATACAATCTCCCAAGGCATGCCATGCAGTCTAAATATCTCCTTCATGAATATGTTGGCAATATTTATCGCCTTGCAAGTTGATTTGATAGGAACAAAGTGAGCATACTTTTTCAATTTTTCCACCACTACCATATTGGCATCATTCTGCTTGGTCGAGTTTCGTAATCCGGTGATGAAATCCATAGAGATGGTTTCCCATTTCCATTCTGTAATTGGTATAGGTTGTAACAACCCTATTGGGTGTCGGTGTTCTACTTTAACTTGCTGGCATTCTAGACACTTAGCTAGATAGTCAATTGTTTCTTTTTTCAATCCAGGCCAATAGAAATGTTTCCTAGTGGTTGTGATCATTTTCTGATAACCTAAATGACCAGTATATGGTCTCTTGTGCAATTTGTCCATTATGAACCTCTTCAATTCGTCACAACTTGGAATATACAATCTATTTATGTAAGTCAGCAGGCCTTCATCATGCATCTAATAGCGTTCATACTTTAGCTCTGTAGGATCTTTCCTTAGGTATGAGGTCATGGTCTTGAACAATGCATATGTTTCTTGTGAATTCTTGAGTCTTTCCTTGACATCCTTTTCACAGGTGCTTACCGCTTCCAGATGAATCATTTTCACACTTCTGCTAAGGGCATCGGCCACCCTATTTTCCTTTCCCTTGATGTGTTTGATTTTGAAATCAAACTCACTAAGGAGAGCCATCCACCTAGCTTGTCTAGCATTGAGTTTGGTTGATAAAATAAGTGCCTCAACCCACATTGGTATGTCATGAGTACAAATCTCCTAACCAAGAGGTAATGCCTCCACATTTTTAAAGCATGCACTATGGCAACCAACTCTAGATCATGGGTCACATAATTGATTTCATGCTCATTCAATTTTCTAGATTCATAGAAAATCACACGTCCTTCTTGCATAAGGACTCCTTTGATTCCTTCCTTGCAGGCATATTTATACACGAGGAAGTCATTATCAGGGTTTGCAATCTTCACCATGAGTGTGTGGGTCAGAAGGTATTTCAGTGCCTAAAATCTGTCTTCACATTCTGATGTCCAAGTGAATTTAACCCCCTTTTTCTGAAGGGTGGTGATTAGACAACGAATCTTGGAAAATCCTTTTATGAACCTTCTATAGTATCCTGCTAAGCTCATAAAGGATCTAATATCAGATACATCCTTTGGGGTAGGTCATTCAATAATAAATTTGATCTTGTCAGGGTCTGTTGCCACTCCTTCTTTAGAAATAACATGGCCTAAGTAATGGACTTGCTTCTAGAAAAATTCACACCTGCTAAACTTAGCGTAGAGTTGATATTCTCTTATTACTTGAAGTACAAGTCTAATATGTTCTTCATGCTCCTCTATGTTCTTGGAGTATATTAGGATATCATCAATGAAAACCAATACAAATCTATCTAGGAATTGAATGAGTACATTATTCATCTAGCAAATAAAAGTGGCAGGGGCATTGGTTAATCCAAAGGGCACCACCACAAATTCATAGTGACCATACCTTGTCCTGAAGGTTGTTTTGTGGATGTCTTCATCCTTGATTCGGACTCGATGGTATCCATATCTTAAGTCAATCTTTGAGAAAATGGAATCACCCCCTAATTGGTCGAACGAGTCATTGATTCTTGGTAAGGGGTACTTGTTCTTTATGGTTGTCTTATTGAGTTGTCTATAGTCTGTGCATAGTCGGAGTGTACCATCTTTCTTCAAAAAAAAATACCGGTGCTCCCCATGGAGACAAACTGGGCCGAATGTATCATTTTTCCATCATTCCTTTAATTGTATCTTGAGCTCAACTATCTCAGGTGTACTCATCCTATAGGATGTCCTAGACATTGGCACTATTCCTAGTGCAATTTCTATCGTGAATTCAATGTCTATTCTCAGAGATAAACCCGGTACCTCTTCTGGAAACACGTCTCTATACTCTCTTAATATGGGGTGGTCCTCTAGGTTTGGTTTGTCATCCTCAATAGATTCCAACACTTGTATTTCATATAGAGGACATCCCTTTCTGCAATATTTTTTCATTTTAAGGGTTGATATTCATCTCACTAAGACATGCTTATGAATCCCTTGGAGGGTTATCTTCCTCCCTTCTTTATTTACACATTCTCGGGTTTTATGGTAATAGTCCAACTTAGTTTTATAGGAAGATATATAGTCCATACCAATCAACAGGTCATAATATCCTAAGGGAAGTATGTTAAGGGTCGCTTGGGTGGGCAATCCATCCATGATGAATTGGCAAGATGGTATGAATTTTTCTACTTTTCTTTTGGTTCCAGTGGCTAGTCGTACCAACCATATCTTAACATGTCTAATTGGTTGCATTTTACACTTATCAACAGTTTGAGGGGACATATAACTCAAATTAGAACCAGGGTCAATTAAAATAGAAACTAGATGGTTGGCGATCATACCTTCCATCTCCACCACTGAAGCTTGGTGGTCGTCTTGTTTATTATCCAAAGTTGCATAAATATGTGGCATGCTCCTAGACACATCATTGACTATGGTAGCTTCTTGGATATTTTAGACTCTCCTACCGTTATGTTGTTTATGTGGACAATCCCTCAGTAGATGTTCTTCTCCACAGTCCCAACATTTCAAGGGTTCTCTCTTTGGGTTATCAGTCTTTCCTAGGGTTGACCCAAAAGGTTTATTTCCACTGTGGGAGGGGAAATTCTACTGATATACACTTCGGGTAGGAAGGCTCATCCTAGAATCTTTCCTATAGTTCTTAAATATTGAGGATTTAAACCCCTTCTTATTGAATCTCGAACTACGCTTCTTCTTCCAGTCCTCGCGAGGTTCTGTCTGACTCCTGAATTGTTGATAACAATACCTTGCCTTCTGGAAAGTGTCTTCTAAGGTCTTTGGCTCGTCAAACTCAATCTTGTTCTGGTAGCTCTAAGGCAACCCACTAATAAATCATTTCACTTTTACCTTTTCATCCTTTATGTAGGGTACATACATCAAAAACTCAAGGAATTTATTGATGTATTCCTCTATGATGAGTTATCCCAGCGTGAGTTCATAGAACTCCTTAGTCTTCCCATCAAAGTATTTCTCTGACAGATACTTCTTCTTGAAGTGTTTCTCAAACTGTTTCCATGGTAAGTCCTCTTCATGGATTCTTTGCACATTCTTAAGGTCTTCCCACCAAATGGAATTTTTTCCATTTAGGTTGAAGATGGCTATTCGAGCCTTCAGAGTATTCATGGACTCTGAAGTACTTATTTAAACCAAGAAACCAAGCTTCTACCTCTTCCCCTTTCTCAATCTCTCCATTGAAATAGGGTGGTTTGAATTTCTTGAAATATTCAGGGTCATGACTTTTGGAATGCTTTCACTTCTTTCCTCTCCTTTGAGAATGTGAGCTAGTTTTGCTACTAGAATATCCCTCAGAGTTGCCAGTTTCCTTCCCAGAGGACTCTCCCGTTGAGTGTCCCATGTCTCTAGGTTGGACCTTCCTCAAGGTACTCCTCCTATTGTGGCCACTTATGGGACCACGTTTTCATATCTTGGGTGGATTTTGACTTCTCTTTGTATGTCGTCCATCCACCTGACTGGTTGCGGGTCCATGCTGCAGCTGCCTCTATATTTCGGATAAGTTCTGCAACAAGACTACATTATTTTCCGTTTGTTTTTCTTGTTATTTTATCAATCTCTAGTTGTCGGTCTTGCAACTCTGTAATTCGTCCATGAGGTTCCTTGCAATTTCAGCCAGATCTGGAGGGGTCTCCACTGCCCTCCTCTCGTCAAACTCTTTGTCTCTGTTGTGGGAGCCATTACCCACCTCATGGAATGTCACCATCTTTTATGCTTGTAGTTTCATGTTGTTTACTAGTTGCTTGAGTGCTGACAAAACACTTGTTGTTAGCTAACAGTCTATTAGTTCATGAACAACACATAGTTCATATTTATTAAATACACACACAGTAGAAAGATTTCATTCTTTTCTTCAGTAAGAGTTTAACCAAATTCTTTGGGAAATAGGTAAGGTAAGGCATCACCCTTAAAGTTCTTTAAATATGGTTTTTACACAACTCGTCCATGAGATCAAGAAGGCCAAGCATTGTAACCATGCTCTGATACCAATTTGTAACACACTTGTCTCCTTAATACTCTTTTAAGAGGTGGGGCATCATAAATTCAATTTTCCTTAACTAACTCATCTTGAATCATCTCTTGGTTTCTACCTCTCATGGGGAAGGTCCATCCATTAACCAATCCGATGATTGGCTTAACCCTCGTCTGACGTGCAGCCTAGCGAGGAATTTGAAGTTCGGACTTCTTATTTGAATTCTTGACCTAGCCTCTTCCTTTCGGCTACAATCGCATATGACTGCGGGCTATGACCAGACGCCAAGACAATATGTGCCTATTTCAGTGTTTCGGAGCCTTGGGCTACGGGCGTTTTCAACCTATGACACCATACATCTTCCGAACTACTGAATCAACAGAATTCGGGTATGCTTACGGGAATCCGTGGTCCCCGTTATCTTTCAATATCAATGGACCACGCTTACTTCGGGACTCTATGCTTTGAAAAATTCCAAACCTCTCACAAACACAAACCTCTGAAGGGAAAACCTTCTGGAGTGTCAGATCTCGTGACACTTATCCTCTAAGATCGACGACTCAGGTGAACTCCGACCTACGGGTCTTTGGGAGTTCTTGTTCCACTTTTCTCCAAAGTGGCTATCCTCTGAAGTAGAAAATCACCCTCCACGCGTCCCCAAATGACGGACAGTTGAGATTCTCTCTACTACTCCAAGCTTTGGGGGTTTTCGAAGCACCAAGCTTCAAGTTCTACGGAGTGACTCTCCTCCGGAGTATAAGATTCTATGCCAAGTGTCTCATGGTGTCAATGGCTAGGATGGACTCCCGAAGTTCCGGTCACTTCACCAACCTCTTTGGCTAGGTGAGAACATATCAGGGGTTGACACATAGAAGGGTTAGGGGCGACACGTACCCTCATTCAGGATAACACGTGTCACGTTCCAAAGGGTCTATGGAGAATCTGATACACATGAATCCATGTGACACGTGGCACGTCAAACTTGGGTCCACCTCACCATGGGTGGTGTCACTATGCCACATCACCCAGGTCTGATCGTATTTCATGCCCTCCGATCTCGCGACCAAGGTGTGTACACGTAACACTTGCGTTAACGGCCTGTGTTATTTCATAACTTCGACGTTTGGGGATTTTGATGCTATAGCATCTCTATTCTCCCAAAGTAGAACTTCCCCAAAGTCTTCTTGTTGTAGATCCAACGGTTGAGAGGACCTCTGAACCTTCTTGATCGGTGACTCGTGTTACTTCGCAATGGGGGCTTGGATCTCAGTTTAGACGGTGATATAGATTCACCTAACCACTAGGGAAACCATTCGTTTCCGGTCCAATTGTCGGTAACCGAGTCTCCCAGTTACCTTCGGCCATTATAAGGCTTAGTAAGGTTGGCCATACTCCGAAGTCCCGAACTTCCGGAACTCCGAAGCCAGGAGGACTTTGCTTCCTTAGGCTTAGCCTAATGTTCCTAGGTATTTATCATATGGGTTCTCCCGGATGGATCTCGTCTGCTCATCTTCCAAACAAAGAGATATCCCTTTTCAAGGCTTGAACCTCGCTATCCTTCTTGAGATTTATCATGAAATGGTTAAGGACTTGGGCCTAAAATCCTAGTTGCACAGCAAGGAGTCTGAAAGTGGTATCCTCTTCAGACCAATAGGTTCAGATTGACACGATATCTCTATCTCGACCATCTTACAGGCTTATGTCCCAAGAAGCCTCAAGGAATAAACTGGGGCATACAGACTATCAGTCAGAGGAATAAGTTCACAAGGAAATGAATGCATACACATATCATGACCATTCCAAACAATAACCATTTATAAATACACATATATATAAACCAATGCATTCATCTATTATTTTAGTTCAATACATAAAGCAGGAAAACACTTATCAGAACTAGGTAACGTGAAGCGACTGTTGAAAGGGGTACCCATTTCCACCCAACCATATGCTCAGTCACTCCTAACGAATTTACCAATAGCCACCCCCGAGATAGACCACGATGCTCTAAGACATAACCCTTTCTTTCGACTTAGCGAAAGTAGGGACGGAGCTTACTCTCCTCCTCCTACAGGATCTTGGCAACGGTTTTCACTATACCAAGCAAGAAGGACTGCCTGAGTACTTCCTCAGTCACTCAGCAACCTCGTTTATCAGCTTGTGTTGTGACCCTGCTAGCCATTTTCTATGACCAGAATGCTCATTCCTTAGTTCTTCCTTGAACCCGAGAGATTTGATTCTCGTCTCTACACTCTTCGCAGGTAATTCTCTTCCCACCACACCTTCCTTTCTTTCCTTTCTCATCAATATTGAGTGTGGCCTGAATTCCTAGTCCATGGTTAGGTCTAAAAGCCTTACATATGGGTGCTCTGTCCCATCCCCACATTA
Organism: Picea engelmannii; assembly: GCA_009831015.1. Lineage (NCBI taxonomy): Eukaryota > Viridiplantae > Streptophyta > Pinopsida > Pinales > Pinaceae > Picea > Picea engelmannii. The sequence continues at coordinate 63,558 of ML798297.1, read as the reverse complement.
ACTCTTTAGAAGGTCTTCCCACCTACCAGCCTGATTGTAATTCATTCTTGGGTCAGAGGAATGTTCTTTTCCTTAGCAATTAAATCCAGCAAGGTACTGGTTTGGTGGAGGTTAACGCAACCATTCTTGGTTCCCTTCACCATCTCTTTCATAGCATTCGTGGTCTCTCTTAGTACACACCCCTTACAGCAATCATGCAACACTTATCCATTTTCTAGTAAATAACAGAATTTACATTCATTGACCTTTTATACAAAGGTCCATCAAATCAAACATTAACACATATTGAGTTTTCCATAGTCTCTTGAACAATATAGTTATATTTACAAACTGGGGGAAATAGGGTGTTACAATCCCCTCCCTCTTAAAGGAACATCGTCCTCGATCTTTTATCTGTCAACATGCTCTGTATATACAGAAGTGAACAAAAATGGATATGCATGTCTCATGGCATCCTCCATTTCCCACGTAGCATCATTTGGGCCAAAGTGTTTCTACTACACCTTGACCTGTGCAATACTTTGGTTCCTGAGTGGGGTTTATTTCCTGTCTAGTATGCATTGAGGTTATGGTAGGAATTCTCTCTCTAGATCCCTCTGGATCACAGACCAGTCAATTATATGATTATAATCATATACATACTTCTTCAATAATGAAACATGGAAAACATTATGTGCCTTTACTGTGGGAGGGAGTGCTAGCCTATAGGCTACAGGTCCCACTCTATCTAAGACTTCAAAGGGTCCACAATACCGAGGTGCCAGCTTGGCACAAGCTCCCATTCTCATGGAACTCTTTCTTGACCTAAATCTGAGATATACATAGTCTCTTGTCTTGAACACTATGGGAGTTCTCTTTTTGTCGGCGTAACTCTTTTGTCTATCCTAAGCAATTTTCAGATTTTGCTTTATCTGAATCACTTGTTGTTCCATTTCTTTCAGCATGTCGAGTCTGATTGTAATTCTATCCACTATATTACTCCAATTGATTGGAATCTTGCACTGTCTACTATAGAGGGCTTTGAAAGGAATCATCTTTAGTGACTATTGATAACCGTTGTTGTAGGAAATTTATACCAATGGTAGGTAGTCTTACCACTTCTTAGGCTAATGCATTACATGCATTCTTAATATGTCTTCTAATATTTGGATCAGTTTGTGGTTGATAGGCTATGCTAAAGAACAATTTAGTCTCGAAACCATCCATCAAGGATTTCCAAAAGCTTGAAGTGAATTTTGTGTCTCTGTCAGATACAATATCCCTAGGCATGCCATGCAGTCTGAATATCCCCTTCATGATGATGTTGGCAATATCTATCACCATGAAAGTTGATTTGACAAGAATGAAGTAAGTAGACTTGCTCAATTTGTCCACCACTACCATGATGGCATCATTCTGCTTGGTCAATTTTGGTAATCCAATGATGAAATCCATAGAGATGGTTTCTCATTTCCATTATGGAATTGGTAGAGTTTGTAACAACCCTGCTGGGTGTCGGTGTTCTGCCTTAACTTGTTGTAATTCTAGACACTTAGCTAGATATTCAGTTATTTCATTTTTCAATCCAGGCCAATAGAAATGTTTCCTAGTGGTCGTGATCATTTTCTGATAACCTGGATGACCAGTGTATGGTCACTTGTGCAGTTCGTCCATTATGAACCTCTTCAAGTCGTCACAACTTGGAATATACAATCTGTTTCTATAAGTCAATAGGCCTTCATTGTGCATCTAATAGCCTTCATACTTTCTCCATGTAGGCTCTTGCCTTAGGCATGAGGTCACGGTCTTGAAGAATGCATATGTTTCGTGTGCATACCTGACTCTTTCCCTGACCTCCTTTTCGCAGGTGCTTACCACTACCAAGTGAATCGTTTTCACACTTCTGTTGAGGGTGTCGGCCACCCTATTTTTCTTTCCCTTGATGTGTTTGATTTCGAAATCAAACTCACTAAGGAGAGCCATCCACCTAGCTTGTCTAGCATTGAGTTTTGGTTGATAAAATAGGTGTCTCAACCCGCATTGGTATGTCATGAGTACAAATCTCTTACCCATGAGGTAATTCCTCCACATTTTTAAAGCATGCACTATGGCAGCCAACTCTAGATCATGGGTCACATAATTGATTTCATGCTCATTCAATTTTTGGTGTTCGTAGCAAATTACATGTCCTTGCATAATGACTCCTTCGAGTCCTTCCTTGCAGGGATATGCACACACGAGGAAGTCATTATCAGGATCTGCAATCTTCATCATAGGTGCGTGGATTAGAAGGTATTTCAATGCCTGGAATCTTTCTTCACATTTTGATGTCCAAGTGAATTTAAACCCCTTTTTCTAAAGGGCAGTGATTAGACAACCAATCTTGAAAAATATTTTTATGAACCTTCTATAGTATCCTGCTAAGCCCATAAATGATCTGATATCATATACATCCTTTGGGGTAGGTCATTCCATAATAAATTTGATCTTGTCAGGGTCTACTGACACTCCTTTAGAAATAACATGGCCTAAGTAATGGAATTGCTTCTAGAAAAAGTTACACTTGCTAAACTTAGTGTAGAGTTGATATTCTCTTAGTACTTGAAGTACAAGTATGATATGTTCTTCATGCTCCTCTATGTTCTTGGAGTAGAATAGGATATCATCAATGAAAACCAATACAAATCTGTCTAGGAATTTACTGAGTACATTATTCATCTAGCACATAAAAGTGGCGGGGGCATTGGTTAATCCAAAGGGCACCACCACAAATTCATAGTGACCATACCTTGTCCTAAAGGTTGTTTTGTGGATGTCTTCATCCTTGATTCAGACTCGATGGTATCTAGACCTTAAGTCAATCTTTGAGAAAATGGAAGCACCCCCTAATTTGTGGAACAAGTCATCGACTATTGGTAATGGGTACCTGTTCTTTATGGTTGTCTTATTGAGTTGTCTATAGTCTATGCACAGTTAGAGTGTGTCATATTTCTTCTTCACAAACAATAATGGTTCTCCCCATGGAGACACAATGGTTTGGATGTAGCCTTTGTCCATTATTTTCTTTAGTTGTAGCTTGAGCTCAACTAGCTCGGGTGTACTCATCCTATAGGGTTTTCTAGACATTGGCAACCCACTAATAAATCGTTACACTTTTACCTTTTAATATGTTATGTAGGGTACATATCTCAACAGCTCAAGGAATTTATTGATGTATTCCTCCATGATGAGTTGTCCCAGTTTGAGTTCATAGAACTCCTAAGTCTTCCCATCAAAGTATTTCTCTGACAAATACTTTCTATTGAAGTGTTTCTCAAACTGTTTCCATGATAAGTCCTCTTCATAGATTCCTTTCACATTCTTAAGGTCTTCCCACCAAATGGAAGTTTCTCCATTCAAGTTGAATATGGCTATTCGAGCCTTCAAGTTTTCATAGTAGTCATGTACTGTGAAGTACTTCTTTAAATCAAGCATCCAAGCTTCTACCTCTTCCCCTTTCTCAATATCTCCATTGAAAGAGGGTGGTTTGGTTTTCTTGGCCTCTTCAGGGTCATAACTTTTGGAATTCTTTCGCTTCTTTCCTCTCCTTTGAGAATGTAAGCTAGTTTTTATACTAGAATATTGCTCGGAGTTTCCAGTTTCCTTCCTAGAGGACTCTCTCACTAAGTGTCCTCTGTCTCCAAGTTGGACCTTCCTTGAGGTACTCCTCCTAGTGTGGCCACTTATGGGACCATGTTTTCGTATCTTGGGTGGACTTTGACTTCTCTCTGTATGTCGTCGGTCCACCTGACTGGTTGTTGGTCCTTGTTGCAGCTGCCTCTGTATGTTGAATAAGATCTACAGTAAGACTGCATTAATTTTCGGTTGTTTTACTTTCTCTTTTATCAATCTCTCGTTGTCGGCTTTGCAACTCTTTAACTCGGCCATGAGGCTCCTTACAGTTTCAGCTAGATCTGGGGGGTCTCCATCGCCCTCCTCTCGTCAGACTCTTCGTCTCTTTTGTGGGAGACATTACCCACCTCATGGCGTGTCACCATCCTTTATGCTTGTAGTTTCATGTTGTTTACTAACTGCTTGAGTGATGACAAAACACTTGTTGTTAACTAACAGTCTATTAGTTCATGAACAACACATAGTTAATATTTCTTAAATACACACACAGTAGAAAGATTTCATTATTTTCTTCATTAAGATTTTAACCATATTCTTTGGGAAAGAGGTAAGGTAGGGCGTCACCCTTAAAGTTATTTAAATATGGATTTTACGCAACCCGTCCATGAGCCCAAGCAGGCCAATTGTTGTAACCATGCTCTGATACCAATTTGTAACACACTCGTCTCCTTAATACTCTTTTAAGAGGTGGGGCATCATAAATTCGTTTTTCCTTAACTAACTCATCTCGAATCATCTCTTGGTTTCTACCTCCCATAGAGAAGGCCCATCTATCAACCAATCTGATGATTGGTTTAACCCTCGTCTAACACACAGGCTAGCGGGGAATTTAGAGTTCAGCTTTCTGATTTGAATTCTCGGCCTAGCCTCTTCCTTCCTGCTACAATCACATACCATTGCGGGCTATGACCAGACGCCAAGACAACAGGCACCTATTTTAGTGCTTTGAAGCTTCGGGCTTCAGGCATTTTCAGCTATGACACCATACATCTTTCAAACTACCGAATCGACGGAATTCGGGTATGCTTACGGGAATCAGCAGTCCCACTTTTCTTTCAAGATCAACAGAGCACGCTTACTTTGGGACTCTGCGCTTCAGCTAATTCCAAATCTCTCATAAACTCAAACATCTAAAGGGAAATATTTTCGGAGTGTCATATCTCCTAACACCTGTCCTATGAGATCGACGGTCTAGGTGAACTCCGACCTTCGAGCCTTCGGGATTTCTTGTTCCACTTTTCTCCAAAGTGGTTATCCTCTGAAGTAGCAGATCGCCTACCACGCATCCCAAAACGACGGACGATTGAGATTCTCTCCGCTACTCCGAGCTTCGCGGGTTTTCGAAGCACCAAGCTTCAAGTCCTCCTGAGTGACTCTCCTCTAAATTACAAGATCTAATGCCAAATGTCTCCTGGAGTCAACGGCTAGCATGGACTCCCAGAGTTTCGGTCACTTCACCAACCGCTTTGGCTAGGTGGGCACGTATCAGGCGCTGACACGTAGATGGGTTAGGGGTGACACGTGCCCTCATCTGGGATGACACGTGTCACGTTCCAAAGGGTCTATAAGGAATCTAATACACATGAATCCAGGTGACACATGGAACGTCAAACTTGGGTCCACGTCACTGTGGGTGGCGTCACTATGCCACATCACCCCGGTCTGATCGTCTTTCATACCCTCTGATCTCGCGGCCAAGGTGCATACATGTAACCCTTGGGTCAGCGGCCTCTGTTACTTCGTAACTTTGACATTTGGGGAGTTTGATGCTATAGCATCTATATTCTCCCGAAGTAGAACTTCCCCTAAGTCTTCTCGTTGTATATCCAACGACCGAGGGGACCTTCGAACTGTCTCGATCAGTGGCTCGCATTACTTCACTATAGGGGGTTGGATCCTGATTTAGCCAATGATATAATTTCACCTAACCACTAGGGAAACCATTCATTGTTGGTCAAATTTCTAGTAACCGAGTCTCTCGATTACCTTTGGCTAGTATAACGCTAAATAAGGTCAGCCATACTCCGAAGTCTCGAGATTCTGGAGCTCTCTCCATGAAGACTTATCTTCCTTAGGCTTAGCCTAAGGTTCCTAGGTATTGATCCTATGGGTTCTCCCGGATGGATCTCGTCCGCTCATCTTCCAAACAAAGAGATATCCATTTTCGAGGCTTGAACCTCTCTATCCTTCCTAATCTTTATCATGAAAAGGTTAAGGACTTGGGCTTGAAATCTTGGTTGCACGGAAAGGAGTCTGAAAGAGGTATCATTTTCAGACGGACAAGTTCAGATTGATACGATATCTCTATCTCGACCGTCTTACACGCTTATGTGCCAAGAAGACTCAAGGACCAAATTAGGGCATACAAACTATCAGTCAGAGGCATAAGTTCACAAGGAAATGAATGCATACACATATCATGACCATTCCACACACGAACCATTTATAAATACACATATATATAAACCCATGCATTCATATATTATTTCAGTTCAATACATAAAGCAAGAAAATACTTATCAGAACCAGGTAACGTGAAGTGACTATTGAAAGGGGTGTTTGTTTCCACCCAACCATAGGCTCGATCACTCCTAACGAATTTACCACTAGCCATCCCCGAGCTAGACCACGATGCTCTGAGATATAATCCTTTCTTTCAGTTCAGCGACAGTAGGGACTTGGCAATGGTTTTCACTATACCAAGCAAAGAGGACCACCTGAGTACTTCCTCAGTCACTCAGCAGCCTCGTTTATCAACTTGTATCGTGACCCTGCTAGCCATTTCCTGCAACCAGAACGCTCATTCCTTAGTTCTATCTTGAACCCGAGAGATTCGTTTCTCGTCTCTGCACTCTTCACAGGTCTTCCTCTGTCCACCATACCTTCATTTATTTCCTTTCTCAGCAATATTGTATGTGGCTCGAATTATGAGTCTGTGGTCAGGTCTGAAATCTTTACAGATGGTTTCTCTGCCCCATCCCCTCATTAACTCTTAAGGAGGTCTTCCCACCTACTAGCCTGACTGTAATTCATTCTTGGGTCAAAGGACTGTTCTGGTCCTCAGCAATTAGATCCAGTAAGGCACTAGTTTGGTGCAGGTTAACGCAACCATTCATGATCCCATTCACCATCTCTTTCATAGCATTCGTGGTCTCTCTTAGTACACCCCCCTTCTAGAATTCATGCAAAACTTATATATTTTCTAGTAAATAACACAATTTACATTCATTGACATTTTATACAAAGGTCCATCAAATCAAACATTCACACATATTGAGTTTTCCATAGTCTCTTGGCCAATATAGTTATATTTACAAACTGGGGGAACAGGGTGTTACACCCCCAAGTCCAATACTAATATTTGGATTAGATGTCGGGATGGAGGATGAAAATTGCAATGTGAAATTCGGCATACCATAAGAGAAACGGCTAGAGGTCGTAGGGATGGACTGAGTATTGTAGCCCAACGAGTGAAAAAGAGACCCAAAAGGGTTCATGACTATAGGTTGAGTATTCGCTATAGGCCGGACCGGAGTGATGATGGGAACCTCTGGCACTACAACCATAGTGCGTGAAGACATAGAAGGAGTATTGTTAACTATAGTAGGCATGGGAGTTGAAGGACTCCCAGTATCTTTCTAACTTGACTCAATACTCATACTTGTATGACCACAAGTCTGGTAGGTGGAGGTGTGTGTACCACAATTGATAACTTTACGCCTTTTAGAGGGAAAAAACTCAAGATGTGGTGGTAACTTCAACAAACGACGAAACCTGCGAAGATGTTGTTCTAGCTCCACAATGACTCGAGACTTGAGATATAAAAACAAATCTTAAGGCCAACTAACAATCAAAGAGTACACCAAAATAAATAAACAAAAAAGGCCAATATGCACACAAACAGGATAAAGTGGCTAAAAGGAGTCTCCCTCCCTAAAGTAGGTATGTCTCGCCCAAGAGGGGCCTAAGACTCCTTGCAAAAGATCGAAAGTATCATAATCGGTTATAAGGGCCCTCGTGGGATTAACAACCAGTCGATCAGATCCCCCTGGAGAGGTAATCCTCCATAAAATTTGTGTGTTGTCCGATCTTTATCTAACCCAAGGTACTTGCAGAATAACCCCTACAAGCAACCTATGTGGCTACCTATGTCAAGCAAGTAAACCACCATGATATAACCAATGTGCAGGCGAACAGTTGTATCTCAGGTCCACCGTATGGGCAGGGTAACAAAGCCTGAAATCTCGAAAGCGCCGCCTCTCACAGAGGTAAAGGTACTAGCGAGACCCCCATATACGAATAGATTCCCAGAAATATCTCTGACACTAAGAAAGTATTGGAGAGATATCTCATCAACCAACTTCACGCGACCTCGTGCTTAACTCCGATGTGAGCGGAACCTCCTGACGTCACCAATTATATAATAGATTTCACCACTCCCTTAATCAGACACATATGTCGAGTTTAATAGCCTTGGAGAAGTTTACTCACAAAATCTTATTCCAAGGCTCTAAATCTTAAGTTAGTTTGTGCACCCTGAAAAATAAAATCATTTCTAATCAATTTTAAATTTATCAGCATTACTTTTAGTGGTTTTGTTTACTCAAAAGGTGTGGTCATGAAACTAATGATGTTATGACTCAGCGAGTAAAAGAAATAAATATGAATATAATGTAAAGTCCTAACTTTAATTCTCAATAAATGATAAGTTTTTCAAAATGCAATTTCCAGTTCAATTCTGCAATTTCAAATAAGATGCAATATTTCCATACATGTACTAAGATCAATGATAAGAACCCAAAAGATCAAATGCCAACAATGCAAAATGTATATTTTTTTTGTATTTTCAATATAAAAGAATGAAAATTCAAGCACTGGACAATAGCTTGATATAAAGATCCTACTGTAAGCAAACGGAGAAAGCCAAGTAGGATATGAAGAGGCAAACACTTAGCCCAAGATGCAAGGAAACCCAATGGAAAGAATGATGAGAAAGAAAAACCACCCGAAAATTCAATTACTCTATCCACGGCTCCAATTTGGGTTAGCCTTCCAAATCTACCCATCTTTGGAGTTTATCCTTTTTAAGCTATTGGTAATGCTCTTTACGAAAGTGAAGAACTTGAGAAACCCGATATATCACTATATATGCTCATGTAAAGAAATTGAGAAACCCAATATATCACTATATATGCTCGAATTTGTGTAGAAATGTGATGCAGACGAAATGGGGCAAGCCCAAAACACCAAACACTAATCACACAAACCAGATATTCTTGAATTTCAAACAAAGAATTATAAACATAGAATACACTTGCTTCAAATAATGCTCAAATCGATGCAGAAGGAATGGGGCATGCCCAAAACGCCAAACGCTAATCACATAGACCGACACTCATGAATTTCAAACAAAGAATTATAAACATAGAATACACTTGCTTCGAATAATGATCAAATTCAACATTACAATGTATAAAAAAACCTCAATCAACTCATACACGGTTTAATTATATATATTAATAAAAAGACATTTACAACAATAAATTATATATTAATAAAAACACATTTACAACAATCCCCGGACATGGGAAATTCAAGATTGACTACATAACTTCATTAAAGGGCATGAAGGGCATGCAAAACACTCAAATTGGCGTCCAACATACTCAGAATACCCTTTGGCATTCAAGGGGTTAATTTTGGGCATTACACGACATCTCTGAGGATACCCATGTAACTCCTCCGAGCATTTTTTTTTCCATGGCATTCACTGTACTGCCTAAACTCCCTAACAGCGTCACCTAAACTCTCTAACAAAAACCATTTACTTGAAGTACTTGATAACTTCTCTTTTGAAGCTACTTCAAGTCTCAACAATGCTCCTGAGTCGTCCACTGTCACTATCGCCTACCTCACGGATATTCTCAAGTAAACAAACTAGCCATGCTCAGGCGAAACAACACCCCTTTATTGATCAAACAAGTAAATAGCATGAAATACAAAACATAATAGAAAAAAAAATCCTTGGTTCGAGAAAGGCAATCCCGGTTTTATTCCACTTCCCATAACCAATACTCAAAATATATGAATCCCCAACAACTCAAAAAACATTAATGGCATGCAAGCCACAAGATGGACATTCTACCCATTTTTGCAATGCCCTTTGGCATGCACAGTGCCTCTAAGTGCATCTACAAAGGTCCTGCGAGTCTCAGCAATGCTCATGAGGCTCCCCCCTCCACACTACCAATGTTGCCAGCCTCTTCTTATACAAAAAATAATTGAACGTGACTCTTCATTGGCATGCAAGACTGACCATTTTGTGACTAAAATGTGGACCTTCATGGGTATGTAAGATGGCCACGTTTTGGTATGCATGTGTAGTTTATTGATTGTGCAAAAGTTTTGGGAAAGGCTACAATGCTTTGCATCATACTTCCTTTGTTTTAAGAAAATCTAAACTCCCAGATTCAGAGGTATTGCACTCCAGTTTCCTCATCTTTCTCCACCTATCGAACCATTACTCACTCTCAACAATGTTCCATTCATGCACTCCACACTACCACATCCAATATTTGACTCTCTCCATAGATCGATCATATCCACGGATCAATTTTGAACTATTCCAATCTACTTGGGATAATCTATCAAGTACATAAAGTGCCAACACATTTTCCTCTGTAATCTTCACCTCCAAAACTTTGTTCACCTCAACAACCAAACTCCTTTGTATGAAGTTGAATCTCACCATACCTGGAAGTTTCACCATAGTTTTTACAACAATCTTCTCCATAATTATCCCTTGTTCAACCATGTTGTGAATGACGTCTACCTCTTCTATATCCACGAGATAGATCACATTCCCCATTTATCCTAGGCCCTTGCTTTCTGCAACTTTCAAATCAACCTTATCTTTAGCAGTTTGATCCCTCTATAATCTCCTCCTCTGAGAAGTCATTAGGTATGAGCTTCTTGTCTTCTCCAATACTCTTCACCAAAGTTTCCACAACGTTTTCTGGGATGCAATTAACAACATAGTTCTTCTCACATTTACATGCATGCAAGTCTCTACATGCTCAATTTTTATAGCCTCTTCCTGCATGCTCTGAACAACACACATTCTCAAGTTTTGCAAACTCTTCCTCGAGTGCTTCACCTTTTTCTGAATAGCAAAAAACATCCACAACTGAGATCCCCTCTGAAATTTCACTTCCGTACATGCTCTAAAAAATACATGCATTCTCGATCTTTATGCACACACTCTTGCTAAGGCGCTTCCCCTTCTTCTAGATAACAAAACACTTCTCTTTATTTTCAATTCTCTAATTTTCTTCTCTCTATAATCCCCTTGTTCTTCTTTTGATGGCTCGGATCTTTGCTTCTCTTTGTTTTGTTTCTTCACGTTGTTTGATTAGTATCCTAATCACATGTATTTCTTCACTTATCCACTCTTCCTCTACTTGGCTTACCCGCTTCACTTTTGCCATTTTTAATTCAGTAGCGATTTAACCAATCTCTCTTTGGCTTTTCAACATCTCACACTCTTGGAGTTGTTCACAATATGACTTTCCATAGCCAATGCTTACCCACAAGTTGTGCAATCCAAAGTTTGTCCGAGCATTCCCACCCACCATTGATAATAATACACCTCTGTGAAATCTAGTGCTCCTCTTATCATAATAATGCACCTCTATGCAATCTAGTGCTCCACCAAGCACACTTAGTTCTTCTCTTGAACTAACTCAAGAGCAAAGCCTCCAGCGGTAAGCCAAAATGATGCAGACACCTTAGGTTGTCTCAAGTCCAGATCTGGACTAACTTCAAGGAACACCTGCCCCTCGTTGCTACAAGTACAAACCTACACAGATCTTTACACTCCAATACCAAATTGATGCAAACAAAATGGGACAAGACCAAAACACCAAATGCTAATGACACAGACCAAACACTCGTGAATTTCAAACAGAGAATTATAAACATAGAATACACTTGCTTCGAATAATGATCAAACAGAAGCAGACGAAATGGGGCAGACCCAAAATGCCAAACTCTAGTCACATAGATCAAACACTCATGAATTTCAAACAGAGAATTATTAACATAGAATACACTTGGTTCCAATAATGATCAAACTAATCATTACAGTATAAAAAAACCCTCGATCAACTCATGCACGCTCTACTTATAAATTAATAAAAAGACATTTATAACAATGTCGAGACAAGGCAAATTCAACCTTGACTACATATCTTCATTAAAGGGCATGCAAGACATTCAAATAGGCATCCAACAGACTCAAAATACTCAAAATAGCCTTTGGCATTCAAGGGGTTAATTTCACGCATTACACAACTCTGAGTGTATCCACCTGGGCCCTCTTAGCATTTTTTTATCTCTGCTACTCTGAACTGTTATCTTTTGCTCTCCCCAGCAATCACCACCGCCTAAACTCTCTGCCACCTAAACTCTCTGACATAAACCATTTAATCTAAGTCCTTGTTGCCTTCTCTTTTGAAGCTCCCCCAGTCTCGACAATGCTCTTCAACCCTCCACCTCCCTTGTCATTGTTGCCTACCTCACAGACAGTCTCAAGTAAACAAACTAGCCAAGCTCATGCAAAACAACATCCCTTTATTGATCAAACAAGTAAATGGCATGAAATACAAAACGTAATGGAAAAAAATCCCCTAGTTCAAAAAAGATGGTCCCGATTTTATTCCACTACCCAAAACCAATACTCAGAAATATATTAATGGCATGCAAGCCACAAGATAGACATTCAGCCCATTTTTGCAATGCCCTCTAGCATTCACAACTCCTCTAAACACCTCTGCAAACCTCTTGTGAGTCTCAGCAATGCTCGTAAGCCCCGCCCCCTACCCCCCCGGCAATGCTCGTGAGCCTCAGCAATGTGCTCATAAGTCCCACAAATACATTTGGTAAATTGTTGTTAACCATCAAATTTGACAGGCAGGTTGGATTTCAAATTCCAACTATGGTTCACATTGTTGTTAACCATCAAATTTGACAAGCAAGTTGGGATTCAAATTCCAACTCTGGTTCACACTAAAGCATATCATCAAGTGATTGTCAAGATTGAGCCAGCAAAAATCAAACCTCCCTTCTATTGCACAAAATGTGGAACCTCAAGCTTCAATAAAAGAGAAAATTGCTATATCTAGACCAAGAAGCATCATAGGAGCAATATGTGATATTACAAGACCCGATGAAAGAGGACTCTGTTATTCCCATACAATACCCGATGAAAGAAGAATCCGCTATTCCCTTACAATACCCGATGAAGGAGGAATTCCCCTGGATCTGGACAAAGCAACAAAAATTGTTGGAATTTAACATTGTTCAATTACATTCAGTGTATTTACAAATTTACATGAACTGAAGCATAAACAATGAACAATAGCAACAGTGATAACCAAGATCACAAGAAGAATAATCGTGCACAAAGACACAAGTACATTAGAAAATGCTAAGACATAATGATTATAATAGATTAATATATTATTACAACGATGAGAGTTACATATATAGAGAACATATGTTGACCATCCATGAAAGGATGTGTCCCTTGGATAATAAGTAACTATTTATTTATTATGTATATTTATACATTGAATTATATATATATATATATATATATATGTGGAATAATGTTTTCTCGATGTTGTCCAAACATCACTCCCTCTCAACGAGGGAGATTCTCAACCAAGGTTGTTTACCATAGATACACCTCGGTGAGTGAATGTTAACCTGATGCTAACTAACACATGGAAAACACCTCAAGCACCTCGAGTCTATATTATTCTTTGTCATGATCAAGGAAGGACTACCCCTGAGCCCATTTACCACAAGTACACCTTTGTGATAAATGCATCCTATCTCCCTTGGTCTGCAACCCAATCTAGGAGAAGATCCACCCGATGCTTACTCGAGACATTGTAGCAAAAAGGTCAGTCACACACATGGTACTCCCATGTGGACTTCTAAACGCTACTCCCCATAGTGTGTGACGTCAAGGTCAATTCCTTGACATGTCCTCATGTGCTCTCCACAAGGGACGTTGGGATATAAACCCAAACCCACTTATCCCTTCTCGGATAAGTGTCCTCACAGATCAATTCAACACAATCACAAAGGAGTACGATCTGGAGAATATATGTCACCACACATAGCACTCCCATGTGGACTTCTAGAGACTACTCCCTCTAGAAACACTAGGGTCAACTCTCCATAGTGTGTGACGTCAAGGTCACTTCCTTGACATGTCCTCATGTGCTCTCCACAACGGACGTTGGGCTATAAAATCCCAAACACACTTATCCCTTATCGGATAAGTGTCGTCATAGATCAATTCAACTCAGTCATAGAGAAGTACACTCTTGAGAATGTTTCAGGAAGCTGCAAACATCAACACTCCCTTTCAGCGAGGGAGGCATTCTCTGTGACACGAAGACTATCACAAAAGTACTTGAACTTCGTCCTAGTAAGGGGTTTGGTAAGAACATCAACAACCTGCTCATCTATAGGCAACCTGCTCATCTGTAGGAAGGCATTGTCCCAATATTGTCTTCCTCTACACCATGTCTCGAATGTAATGGTACTTGATCCGTATGTGTTTCGATTTGTCATGAAACACTGGATTCTCTGAGCGCTTCACACAACTCTGGTTATCACAATGAATAATGGTGGAATCTAGCACACGTCCAAAAAAATCTGCAAGGACCTTACAAAGCCACACTTCTTCACGCACTGCCACACTCAATGTAATGTACTCTGCTTTTGTGGTTCTCAAGGCCACAAAAGTTTGTTTCCTACTACACCAAGAAACCATGGCAGATCCCAAAGGGAAGCAACACCTGGAAGTGCTCTTCCTGTCCACTGTGCTCCCTGCCCAATCAGAGTTAGTATATCCTTGCAATCTCATGTCAATACTAGAAGTATATCTCAAACCATGTCCAATTGTTCCTCGCAGATATATCAACACATGCTTCACGCAATCCAATGTGTTTGTCTCGATTAACTCATAAATTGGCTAAGTGCACTCACTGCATAGCGAATATTTGGTTTGGTGTTAACCAGATACATCAATGACCCAATCAATTTTATGTGTCAGGCGGATCAATCTTGTTGGAATCGAAAGAAGACACTTAGTTTCTTCAGATTCGTCACCATTGGTGTAACCATGGGTTTACAATTCAGCGTCCCAAACTTTTTCAATATCTCAACTATGTACTTCCCCTTAGGAAGATCTCATCAATTCTCTGCCACACCTCTAGTCCCAAGAAGTAGTGCATCATACCAAGGTCTTTCATCTCAAACTCAAAGGCCAACGCATACTTGCATTCAACAATAAATCTCTCTATACCGATGAAGAATAAATCATCAACGTAGAGGACCAGAATCAGGGACTCACCATTTGTAGTATAGGTTGGGATCAGTAACACTTTTGTTGAAGCCCAAACTCATCAGGTGTCTATCAATCCTCACATATACCAAGCACAAGGTGTCAGCTTGAGTCCATACATGGCCTTCTTCAACCTGCACACATGAGACTCATTTTCATGTATGACGAAACCATTTAGTTGCTCGATGTATACTTCTTCCTCAATCTCTCCATTGAGAAAGGTTGTCTTCACATCCATTTGATGTAGTCTCCAACCCATTGATGTTGCAAGGGCAATAATCGTCCGAATAGAAGTGTATTGAGCAACATGAGCAAGCGTCTCCTCATAATCTATTCCCTCCACCTGAGAGAATCATCTATTCCGTCCACCTGAGAGAATCATCTAGCAACAAATCTTGCTTTGTGCTTCTCGATGCTCCTGCCAGTGGTATGTTTGATCTTATAGATCCACTTGGAAGTCACTACAGACTTTCCTTCAAGTCTCAAAACAATATTCCACATCATTCTTCATGATGGACTGATAGTCCATCATGGCATTTCTCCATATTGGTTGACTAGATGCCTCCTCATAACATGAAGGCTCATAATCAATGATGTGGCTCATAGCTGCGACATAGCATGAATATCTCTGAGGTCTCTTGCTCTCCCGAAAGGTACCACAAGGAGTTGCATATCCTTTTGCCTCCTACAAAGTCTAACAAGCCCATGTAAGTCTCTTCTGACCTACTATAATATCTCTAGAAACATCAACTGGAGCTACCGGATCAATGGGATCAATAGGCTCAATTGTCTCCCTCTGAATTGTTGGAGGGTGAGGGGGAGAAAGCACCATTTCTTCTTGTTTCTCACTATCAATTTATGTCCACCTCCTCCTCAAAGGTAACATCTATGCTCACCTCAATCTGTCTTTGACCAGGGATGTACATCTGGTATGCCTTCAAAGACTCATTATACACCACAAATGTACCATTTCTCCCTGAAGGGTCTAGCTTGGTCCTTTTCTCTTTGGGTATATGAATGTATACTAGACACCCAAATATCCTGAAGTGTTATGAAAATACATTGCAGTCATGGATGTATCTACCCACAGAAACATAAGTAAATGTTGATCATCGCCTTCACTGCCTTAACAATAGATTTTTTCTTCCTCTCTACGACCCCATTCTATTGAGGGTTGTAAGGAACACTGTACCCCTCTTGATCCCCGCATCAATGCAAAAATCAAAAATCACTGAAATCCTGGGTGTATTTTCCTCCATTATTTGATCTCATCACTTTGATCTTTCCGATCGAGTTTTTGCCCTGTGCTTTGTACTCCTAAAATCTGGCAAGGACTCCATCCTTGGTCTTCAAGAAGTAAATCCAAGTCTTCTGAGAGTGGTCATCAATGAAAATCACAGTGTACAGGTATCCACCCGAGGAAGCAACTATCATGGGTCCACATAAATCTGTATGAACCAAATCTAAAGATCACCTTGGATTTGTTTTCGTTGCTTGCCAAGAGCACAACCTCTGCAAATACCAACATGTTCAACATGGATCTTTGGAAGGCCCGTCACCATTTTCCCCAGAGCGAGAAGAGCTCTATAATGTAAATGAACAAGACTCCTATGCCATAGTCGCTCAAACTGATAGAATCATATATTAAGGCCTGAACTGGTCGAACAATCAATCTATCTTCTCGAACACCAATCACCCGAGCAAAATCCACACTAGAGTTGTTCCATGCAAACACCTTTCCATCAAAGAAAATAACCTAGTAGCCTTTGTTCTCTAAGGTTGAAATAGAAACAAGGTTGATTTTCATCCCAGGTACAAATAATACATCACTCAAATGGAGTGGGGTGCCAAAATCCAATTGTAAAGAAGTGGATCCAACTCCCTTCAAAGTATACCTAGCATCATCACCAAGTACAACATGCAAACGAGATTATTTCTCTACTAAATCTGTAAGGTGCTCTATGTATCCAGTGATATGTTTGGAAGCACCATTGTCAATCAACCAAATATCATTTACTAGTAGGAACCATACCTAAGAGGATTGAAATGAAAAACTCTTCATCATTCATGCTTGCATTCCTTGACTTCCTCTGAGGTGGTTCTAGAAGCATGTTGCTTTCATTTCTTCAATGTAGGACAATTTTTCACATAGTGGCCATACTTGTCACAACTAAAGCACTGAATCTTTGACATGTCATTTTTGTGTTCAAAAGTTGGTGTTGACTTCCTTTGTTTAAATGTTTTGCTGAAACCTCTTCTTTTTCCTTTGTTTTTCCTTTTTCCTTGCATGAGTAGCAAGTGCTTGATTGTCATCATAATGGAAACATTGCATGCCTCTAGCAGCGAGTCTAGTCTCCTCTCAAGTACACTCTACCCATAAACGATTAAACTTGGGCAATTTAGATCACCCACGAATACTTTGAATAAATGGCTCTCAATGGCTTGGAAGACCATTAAGGGTAATCATGACAAGTTCTCTATCTAAGATGATTTCACCAATAGCACTCAAATAATGTGGCAATTATATCAGACTTCGTCATCTTGAGACTCTGAAGCTGGTGGTCTCAAGGCTAGTGCTATGTTGGTGTTGTTGCTCTCAAACAACTTCAACAGGCATCGTGTTGTCTTCAAGTTATAGATGTGAGGGATTAAATGGTCTCTCACATAATAGATGATGATCTTTCTGGCTTTTACATCATTCTTTCTCCATTGAGATTTTTCTGCATCATCAATTGATTTTGATACAACTTCTTCAACATACTTCATTAGGTCCCTGCAATCTAGATTTCCAAGAACTGAAGTTGGTTGTTCCATCAAGTCTATCTTCCATCAAACTATGGTTCACCATGAATGTTGGAAGAGTGCAGAAACCTTAACCTGAGTTGCAATTGTAGCAAAACAACGAATTGCAGAAAAGGTATAGCGCGCTGCTGTAGAAGGTCAATGTTTGTGCAATAGTCATCTGTCAAGAACACTACTCTGATACCATGATGGAATTTAATATTGTTCAATTACATTCAGTTTCTTTACAAATTTACATGAACAGAAACATAAATCATGAACTGAAGCATAAACAATGAACAAAAACAGCAGTAATAACCAAGATCACAAGAAAAATAACCATGCACAGAGACACAAGTACAATAGAAAATGCTTAGACAAAATGATTATAATAAGTTGATATATTATTACAATGATGAGAGTTTCATATATAGAGAATATAGTTTCTTTACAAATTTACATGCACTGAAACATAAACCATGAACTGAAGCATAAACCATGAACAATAGCAGCAGTAATAACCAAGATCACAAAAAAATAACCATGCACAAAGACACAAGTACAGTAGAAAATGCTTAAACAAAATGATTATAATAAATTGATATACTACAATGATGAGTTTCAAATATAGAGAATATATTTATATGGTGACCATCCATGAAAAGAGGGGTATAGTAGAAAATGCATAAACAAAATGATTATAATAAATTGATATATTATTAAAATGATGAGAGTTTCATATATAGAGAATATATGGTGACCATCCATGGATGTATTCCGGATGTTGTCCGAGACATAAACAGAAATACCTTTCAGTTCTTTAAGAAAGGTTAGCTCAGCAGACCAAGGGAGTATTGAAAGGATAGATGTATTCCCAATGTTGTCCAAACATCAACAAAAATATCCATTCAATTCTTGAAGAAAGGTTAGTTCAGTAGACCAAAAAAGTATTGGTGGAGTATAGCTTCAATAAAAGAGGAAATTGCTATATCTAGATCAAATGAGTAATATGTGGTATTACAAGACCGGATGAAAGAGAAATCTGCTATTCCTTTACAATTCCCGACCCGATCAAAGAGAAATCTTCTATTCCCTTACAAAAACCAACCCGATCAAAGAGGAATCTGCTATTTCCTTTAACATACGCAAACTGAAATAGAAATCATGAGAACACACAATAATTTCATTGTATTACATACACATACGTACATATATAGTTGGATACATATTTATCTGATTCCATATTTGGAGGAAGTGATTGAGAAGATATCTCAACAGCCTCCTACAAATCTTCAACCAACCCCAAATTAATCATTAATTCTAACACCCTCCCTTAATGATTACATTACAAATAAACCACATATTACAATTCTCAAATCACAACATAGATCTCTATCTGATCTAGTCTTCATCAGCTCCTACACCCACTCTAATGCCTCTAGACTGCGCTCTTGCATGCATAAATGCTTCAGATCATCATTCATGAACTTGTACAATGGACAATTTGACAACTCGGCTCATCGGGGCTTCCGTGATAAAAAAATGTCAATTTAATGATGCATTCTATGAACATGCCTCCATCTGTCAGATTTTTGCTTTCAGCTATCCTTCAGTGTCTAGAAAAGCAGTTTGGATACGAAATGTCCTCAACATTCAATTATACAAGGTGACTTCCAATAAGAACAATTGTTCTTGAAACCGACATTGCCAGCTTATATCAAAATACAAGTTCTTATTGGAAGTCACCTTGTATAATTGAATGTTGAGAACATTTTGTATCCAAACTGTTCTTCTAGACACTGAAGGATAGCCGAAAGCAATAATCCAACAGATGGAGGCATGTTCATAGAACGCATCAATAATTGACATCTTTTATCATGAAAGCCCCGATGAGCCGAGTTGTCAAATTGTCCATTGTACAAGTTCATGAATGATGGTCTGAAGCATTTATGCTTTAAATGAATTGAATGGTAAGCTCGAAGAAGAGGAAGAGAAAGAGCGCAGTCCAAAAGCATCAGAGTGGGTGTAGGAGCTGATGAAGCCCAGATCAGACAGAGATCTATGTTGTGATTTGAGAATTGTAATACGTGGTTTATTTGTAAACTCATTAAAGGAGAGTGTTAGAATTAATGATTAATTTGGAGTTGGTTGAAGATTTGTAGGAGGCTGTTGAGATATCTTCTCAATCACTCTTTTCCACACTCTGTCAACCTTCAATACAAATGGATAACGAACAAATCCCTCTCATCGACTTCCTATTCCTCCTTTGAGGAACGCAGGCAGATGAATAATGGCAGGTCTTCGTTTGACATGGTGACATGGTAAACTCGCAAAGAAACTTTACTTTTTTGTTAAACATTTTGTGAAATTGCTTAAAAAGATAATCCAATGCTAGTAGACGTGCACAGCTCTCTTTTGAATGAACATAAAATTCTGTTTCAATTAAATATTAAAATTTATAATTATATACATTATTTTAAATAGAATCGGCCACTATTTTGATAATAGTGAACAGATTTTGGCATAGTGAAAATTATATCACTCTAAATTAATCTTCTTTGGCAGAAGAAATATAATGAATACAATGAATGAATAAAAATCATGTTATTTTTATTTATAAGAGTGATTACCTTGGAATAATGATTTTAAAAAGTATTGAAAAATTTATGGCATTTCAAATATAAAATATTGAAAGACCCATGATATTAGAAATTAATCCTGGAAACTGACATAAAACAGAAAAATTATTACAAGACTTCTGAACTTTATTTACAAAATCATAAATATCATATAATTATAGCTTAAGGTGTTGTTTTATCACAAATGTGGGCTGTGGCATTCCTACAGGAGGGGGATACATATCATTGAAAGCGAAGCGAACTCAAATTGTGCTCAAACCCCAAAATGTAAGCAGAGACTGAGGCTTGGCTGGCAACATGCATCATTGAGCAAGAGAATTATACATGGAATGACGCTTAACAGCACCATCCCCAACTAATCTCGGTTGTAAACGTGACCTAGTATCACATTATGTTTACTTAAGATCACCTAGACAATGGAGCATCCAATCTATTCTATCCAAAATCTAGTGGTGTATGATGAAAAAATGGAATATTTATCTTTAAGCTTAAGGCACGAAATTCCCCCTTAAAAGAGTGTCACCAGCAACCTCGTTCCCTGATATAGTCGACAGAATATTCAAATTAAGAGTTAAACGTCTCTCATAAATTAAGAGTTAAATTCACTCTTTTTAGCTGTACTCTACCCATCTAAAGGTTCATGCGGATAAAAACTCACATATTTTTGCTGTGGTGAACCCAATTAGGTTGGTGTACTTCGAATGAGGTTCGGTGAAAACAAATCCCAATCTATTTTTTAAAAGGATAAATACCCCACTCAAATCCGGTACTTAAAATCCTCTATAGTAAAAATCTTAAATTCATCTTTGTTCTAATCATCCCATCAGAAATTTTCATGCGAATAAACTTACCCACATATTTTGGCTGTGGTTTACCCGCCCAATAGGATGAAGTAGCTAAAAACGAAACCCAAACTGTTTTGACAAATCAAACCTGTCGCTTCAAAGCCTCAAAAATAAAAAACAAACAGATCCAATAAAAAAATACCCACAGCAATGCTAGCCTGTTCGACAAAAACCCTTAACAAATTTACAAGCGAGGCTGGAAAACCTAACATGCTACAGACGAGGCTAGAAAAATGCAAAAGAATGAAGAAGAAAGACTACAGCCATCAAAGGCATCTGAAAATAAATCCCTAGACTACAGCCATCAAAGGCATCTGAAAATAAATCCCCACCTGTTTTGAAAAAATATAGGTACCCTTCAAATCTGGCACCTAATAACCTCGAGAGTCAAGCAGCTGAAAGACAACAGCCATCAAAAGCAGCCGAAAACAAATCCCAATATGTTTTAAAAAAAAACTAGATACTCCTCAAATCTGACACTTTAAAACCTCAAGAATCAAAAGCAGGTAAAAACAAACCACAATCTGTTTTAAAAGCAGAGAAATACCCCTCAGATATGGCACTTCAAAGTCAAAATCTACAGATCCAGTAACGCAAAGAAGAATGACCACATCAATGCTGGCCTGTTTGACAGGAACTTTTAAAAAAATTCCCAACGAGACTTGAAAGCCTAACATGCAAAAGAATGTAAAATAAAAGCTACAGTCGTGAGATTTCAGAAGAACGAAAAAATAGACGAGGCTTGAGAGCCTAGCAGCCAAAAGAACGTGAAAGTACAGTTGCAGTGATGAGGCTTGAAAATGCAAACGAACGAAAAAAGAAATACTAAAGCCATCAGAAGCAGAGAATAGTATCTCTTAGAGAACATAGTATCAACTCAATAAAATGTCAAAAACGTGTTTTATCATATAGAACACAAATATAATAGCAAATTATGCAACAAATTTTCACGACCTTAAAAAGGGGAAATAAAAGTTGAAACGCTTTTAAATTAGAAGACAGGAACATATTATGAAGTAGCATGAATTAACATACAATATTGTCTCGGAAGGAAGGCAGTATACGGTTGAATCATCATGAGTCAGATGAATTTACATCCGCAAGTACTCGTCACAGACAAATATAACAAAAATAAAATAAAATCCAAGCTCTAAATCTCTATTTAGATCCACAGGCCTCAGATCTCAAAGAAAGTTCCTCACAATCAAGTCAGACATATGCTTGTCTATATTCATTTCTATCATTGGCCAACATAAGATCTACACCAGCAAATATCATTATAAATTTCACTACCCAACAAAATACAGCAGAATAACATAAAACAAACAAAGCATGCAAAAAAGCATTTAGCTGTTGGGACTCAGATTATGGGTGGTGATATATATGAATTGTCGTCAAGGTTGTTAGCCATTACGCCGAACGAGACCTTTCATGTATATCATCATAGTCCAGAAACCTAACCTTGCGTAACTTAACAAAAACCGACCATTTTCAGAATCTAACTTATCGAAAACCGACCATTTTCAGAGCCTAGAAAAAGAGAAAGCCTGAAAAGCTCGCACTTGACATAACAGATGCAACCTACCCTTGCTCCTACTCTTCGCTGTGGGTAATGGCTCCATTTTGAAACTGCTCGGTAGAGAGATTATATTGTTAAAGCCCCTGAACACTTTAGGGTTACGGTTTATGAGGTGGAAGTCGCTAAACAGTGTAGGGTTAGGGTTTACGAGGTAGAAGACACTACATATTTTAGGGTTAGGGTTTTTAAAATAGAGTTTGTGAAAATTGTTGACGGAATCTACCAAATTTAATTATTCAGAACAGTTTTAAATTAAGAGACATGAACATATTATAAAGTAGCATGAACAAACATACAATATTGTCTCGGAAGGAAGGCAGTATACGGTTCAATCATCATGACTCAGATGAATTTACATCCGCAAGTACTCGTCACAGACAAATATAACAAAAATAAAATAAAATCCAAGCTCTAAATCTCTATTTAGCTCCATAGGCCTCATATATCAAAGAAAGTTCCTCATAATCAAGTCAGACATATGCTTGTCTATATTCATTTCTATCATCGGCCAAAAGAAAAGATCTACACCAGCAAATATCATTATAAATAAAACTACCAAACAAAATACAGCAGAATAACATAAACGAT